>PVJA010001614.1:0-122588 GCA_004027025.1 Myocastor coypus | reverse complement strand
ATCCTGACCCAGCTGGCGCGCGGGCTCAGCTCCCAGCGGTGCGGTTTGGGCTGGGCTGGAACAGGAAGTTAGTCGCGGGAACGCAGAGGGGGGCAGAGGGGCGCAGGGGCTTAACCGCGGCGGGTGCGCAGGCTCAGCTCCCAGCGGTGGGGTTTGGCCTGGGCTGGAACAGGAAGTTAGTCGCGGGAACGCAGAGGCGGGGCAGAGGGGCGCAGGGGCTTACCCGCAGCAGGTGCGCAGGCTCAGCTCCCAGCGGTGGGGTTTCGGTACAGGAATCTCAAAACAAATCTCACTGCAGAAAAAGAACACAAGGACCAAAGCTAGTAGATGCCAGCATCTCAAGCCCTCCGGCCCAGACTACTTCTTCTCTGTACTTTGGCTTCTTAATTCCTTCATTCAGGAAACATTTATGAGCACCATTGGTGTACCTGTGCTTGGTGCCGTTTCCACCGGAAGAGAAGCTGAGTCTCAAACGTGAATCCAGTTCAAGATTGTTTGCAGTGCATATGAAGACTGATTATTATAGCACGACTTATGTGACTGACAAGGAGAAACCCAATGAAGGGTGGAACATCCTGGCCTGTGGCCTCCAGCTATGAGAAAGACCACACATTCTCCTCTCTGTCACCGAGTCCTCGTGCTTTGATAACAGACGTTGCCCACAGAAGTAACAGCAGATCTCACGGCCACAGGGCGTGGATTGTCCCTCTGCGCCCACTGGCCCCGGCCACTTCCCAGAGCATCTAAAAGCATGCCAGCGCCACCAAGACACTGCCATCTGCCTTCTCCCTTGATCCCTGTTGCTCCTAGGTGGAGGGGCAGGGACAAAAGCACGCATACAATGGGTGGCCAGTAAAAGCATCTGTCTGAACCATACAATCCTAACTGGAGCGAAAGAGGCACATGTGAAATAAGCCTTGGGGGTAGTTTGGGGCTTTTTATATTTTTGTCTTTGCAAAGAAAGCTAAGGAGTCATTATTTTTCTTGCAAGGTGCCCAATAATTGGAAAGTCACTGTTGAGGGCACCAGCGGCACCAGTGCTAGCATCTAGGTATTGTTGTTGCTCAGCTGAAGAGTGGGCAGGGACTGGCAGACAGACTGTTTTAATTGGCCTCCTTCTGGAAGGGAGGGAAGGAGCCAAACATTTGCGGGATGCTTGCGAGAGCCAGTTTCAGAGTAATAAAAGTGCATCTTTGATACACAGAGTTTATGTTCTTCATAAAAATGCTAATTGCAATCTTCGCTGAAAGGAGTGGTAAGAATGCTTTCGCCCTTAGGCTTTTTAATACGCATACAGTTGTGCTACGTAGATGTAGATGACCTTGTGTTCATTAGGCAGGGCTTGAGCGTGCTTCCTCTCCACAGCCTTCTATATCCCACTCTGAGAATTCCACCACTGCAAATCTGAGAACATTCAAGACCTTTTCATAGAAAACTGGAAAGCGCTGTTTTTCTTTCTTTCTTTCTTTCTTTCTTTCTTTCAGAAATCTCTCAATACAAATGCACAGGGGGAGCCTACAATATTTTTTTTTTCTTCCAGTGGGCATGTTTTTCCAAGGTCAATTTGGAGGTTCTTCCTATTTGGCTGAGAAAAACTAGAGCCCCAGTAACTAACTGCGCTCACAGCCCCGTCTGCGGCTTGGAAACCTTCCCCACCTACAGATGCTACAAGAAGTTGTTGATGTTTTTCCAGGGCCCCAATGCTTGCTGCTTTTACTACAGAGAGGGAAGACAGGGCGATGAGTGAGGTTTTATTTGTCCTGCTGGATGACTCATTCAGCAAGAGTTTCCGAGCCTGAATTCTACTCCTTCTCCCCTCTATCCATCCCCTACCCCTACCACCCACCCCCTTTGATTTTCTGGACCCCAGGCAGATTTCCATTCACCCTCTCCTGTCAGCCTTTCCCTCAAATCTCAAGCTACCAACAGACTTTCTTTTTAAGTTCAGCTTCTCATAATTGCCCTCAATTTACTCTGGGAACTTGCTTAAAGAGCAGAGGTTTTGAAACATGATCAACAAAATAATCAGTTCTGGATTATATTAAATAGCATCCTTCCAGGCTGTGCCAAACCTTAAGAGGGAGAGCAAGCCCTTCCATCCTTCCCTCCATGAATGAGACTCTGTCTCAAAGCTTTTTATTGAATATTTCCCGAAATAATGTCTGTCTTTCCAGCAGGGCGAATGTCCCGTCATTCCCATAGCTGAGCCCAGCTGCACCCATGTTACTTCCTATGGTCTAGCACTCCTCTCCAGTGTCACGTGGCACCTCCACAGTGCACACTCTGCACTCTCTGGAGTTCTGCTTTAAAAAAAAAAAAATAGGTAGGTGAGAAAGTGATACATACGGAGTAATAAAGCTATGGCAGACTAACTGGATGAAATATCCTACCAGCTGCCACTTCAGTTGTCACTGAAGTCATGCTAAGCCAGAGCAAATATCAGAATTTATATTTATAAAACTGGAGTCCTAACATCCATATCATCTGTTCTAATTTATTATATTGTGTATCAGTGCAATTCTTTTGGCAGTGTCTTTCCACCTGCAAACATAGCCGATGGGACACAGAGGCATGGAACAATAATATCACAGTGGTAGCATCGCCAAGCTGTGCATTGCACTGTCCTTTCATGCTAGGTCATGCAATAAATGCTCAAATGGAAACCGTTCCTTCTGCAGGTTCTAATGCCTGCATAGTCCACATATGTCCAATGGATGCAGATTAATTAATCAAATTAAGCAGATTAATTCCAGCTCTGTGGATAGCAACTGAAAGGCAGCTAACTTCACTCTAAGTAAAAGCAAAAATAACCCTACAGATCAGCACATGAGGGAGATAGCTCGGTGGGCTAAGTACCTTCCTGGAGAGCGCAAAGACCCAAGTTCGATCCGCTGCACCACATGCCATACCAGCTACAGCATCCTAGGCACGCCATGCCAGCCACTGAAACCAGGCATGGTGGGTAGTGCGTGCCTGTAACCCTAGCACTAGGGAGGCTGAGATGGGAAGATCACTGTCAATCCAAGCTGTGTAGCGAGACCCTGTACCAAATAAATACATAAAATATTGTTTTTTAAAAAACTGTACATGAGGGAAGACAGAAAATTGACAAATTCCCAGAGTAAATGAGGGCAATTGTGAGAAGCGCTTTGCTTAAAAACAAGGTCTTTTTGGTAGTTTGAGGTCTGAGCAAGAAGACTTGCTGTGGTCTCTGAGTTGGTGTCAAAGGCAAGGTCACAAAGCCAAATGCTTGCAGCCAGAGGAGCCTGTGTCAGTTACTATGACATTCTGCTGACGCAGGAGGAGTGAGCAGATACTTTGTAGGTGGGGTGTGGGGACAGAGAATAAGTCAGTAAGTATGTTTCTTAAAGGCTCTGGGAAGAGTAGAGATCTGCCTAGAAGTGTTGACATGTAGCTAATCAGGTTGTCTTCAATGAACCAAGTGAACAATGAGTAGGTACAGTGACATCAAAAGAGAGAATACTCCAGAAAGTGCATGAAGAAATGCACAATTATATGAAAGATGAATGAATGGGTATCGAGGACACCCTTCAATGACAGGGACATTCCACAAAATCCATCCTTAGGTGATATCATCATGGTCGAGGCATCAAGGAGCGTACTTTCGCAAACTATGATGATTAGGGTATCACTAGCTGATATGCTGTTATGAGGCCCTGGTCATATATGCAGCTGGTTATGGACCAAAATATCGTCGTGTGGTGCCTGGCTGAAAATACACAGCATCACGTGGGCAGGTAGTCTCAAATGACCCTGAAGGGATTTGAGAAGTAAAGCAACATAACCAGATAAATGCATAATGTAAGACCTGAAACTGAAACTACTAGAGGAACACAGAGAGGAACACTTCAAGCTGTAAGTATAGGCAATGATTCTCTGAACTGAACTCCAATTATTCAGAAAATAATAGTGAAATCCCTAAGTGAGATATTTGCGCAGTAAAACAAAGAATTAACAGGACAAAAAGTCAACCACATGGTGGGTTTAAGAACAATGTCAACTACTCCTTCCGTAGAATATATAAATAACTCAAAAAATCAAAATAATAGGCCAGGCAGTAAGCATACAAATGAATTGAATAAATACTTCTCAAAGAAGTACACATAGTCAATAATTATATTTTTGAAAAATGTGTTCAACACCTTCAGTCATCAGGAAAAGGAAACCAAAACTATATTGAGATTCTACTGCTCCCCCGCCCCCAGCCAGAACAGCTCTCATTAAGAATACAAAAAACAGGACCAGGGATATAGTCCAGCAGCACATGTAAGACACGTGAAGACATCCTGATTATCTTGAGTTCAATTTCCAGGATAAAAAAATTCTTAAAAAAAAGGGGGATACAAAAAATAACACAGTAAATGCTGGCAAGAATGTCGAGGAAAGGTAATGTCACTCGGCACTGCCACCATGAGAATCAGTCTGGAGCTTCCTCAAGGGCTAAAAGTAGGGCTATTATCTGATCCAGCTCCTCAGCTCCTTCCTACACAACTGCAAAAGTTAAAGTCTGCGTAGCATGGAGAGGTCTGCAAAGCGCCCGTGTTCATCGTGGTGACGTTCACGAAAGCCAAGTTATGCAGCTAGCCCAGACTCATCAGTGGGCCCCAGTGTAAAGGAGATGTAGAGCATCTGCCTAGTGGAGAAACTTGGCAACCGAGGGACAAAACCATGCCATGTGCAGACCAGTGAAGGGAACAGGAGTCATCATGCTGAGGGAGGCAAGGCAGGCTCAGGAAAGCATGCTTTCTCTCCTCCGTGGAATCTCAAAAAAATAAAAAATAAAAAATAAGTGCCATGACAGTAGCAGGGAAACTACTAGATAGAGAAAAGAAAGGGACCTGGGGAAGAGGGTGTAGAAGGAGAAGCAGGTTCGGGAGGTATGATCAAAGCATTTTATATGCATGTATAAAAGCGAAACCCATTATTCTGTCTAATTAGTATGTACTACAATTAATAATAAAAATGAATAGGGGAACATCATGCTGCAGGACTTCAGGAGCTTCAGAAGAGCGAAGGAAGGAATTGGGAGTTCCCCTTTTATAATCTGCGGTTGCACAAAATCTATTATTTTATCATTGATTTTTTGGTGTGCCTCTCACAGGTATGGGCCCACCAGATAGGAGGTCGCCAACCAGCAAATGATGAATGCGTGGGCATGTGAGCAAGTGGAGCGTGGCAAGTGGACAAGCTTCAAGTATTGGGAGCTGGGGTAGAAAGAGAGGCGTGCCCATGCCAGGAGTCACGTGACGTTAAAGTCTACAGCACTGGGCAGCATATTAGACTTGGGGTAAGAGGAGGATGGCAAAGGTGACAGCTGCCACGATTCTGTGACTTGTAGATGATGCGGTTTGGGTGGGAGCAAGCGCGAGCTCTGGTACAGGAGGAGATGAGGTCGGATATGGTCCTGTTCGGGCAGGGTTGTGAAGTCCGCTTGTCAAGCTCTAGAAGAGCGAAGACCACAGAAGGAGGGCTGACAGTAGACAGCAAAGCTAAAGCGGGAGGCTCAACTGTTAGCTGTAGAGAGGTGTCGGTTAAAGCTTCGGGCAAGGATGAACTTGTCCAGAGAGCAGAGAGCAGAAAGCAAACAAAGATAGCATCCCAGGGAGGGAAGCAAGAGGAGTCGGTGCTAGAGTTTAGGAGCCAAGTCTTGATCTCCTGGTTTGCTTATCTGATTGCTTATGCATTCAGCTGGCCCAAAAAGCCACTGCAGACCCTCCCCTACCTATGAGGTAAGGCCTTTAAACGCTTGTCCCGTGCCAGGCATCAACCACCATCGCCAGTTCTTGCATCAACCGTCCACAGCGACAGAGTGGCTCCGAGATGACTTTTCCGGGCTGTAGGTTGCAAGCTTATGTTTCCCGCTGAGGCTGTTTAGTGCCTCATGATGTTATTAAAATGAAAGGATTGTTTTTAATGAGCTGGGAGGGGACCCACTTAACCAAATTGTTCTCAAAAGAAATAAAACACATCAAGACTGCTTTGTGCTGATCCACCATCATGGGATGCTGCTACTGCAAGAACCTTCTTCTATAAATATTTACAAGGAGTGCGAAAAGGGAAAGTGGTTTGGGGAGGAGGAACCAGATGGAATAATACAAGAACACACTTGAACACCGTCAGAAGGGGGCTCGCCGACACCAGGGAGCCCTCTCAAGCTTCTCCCACTGCCTGGCGAGGTGGGGACAGACAGGAAGAAGATGAAGCTCAAAAACAAGCAGCTGTCTGGCAGAGGTATGCCAGGGACTTGTTTCGGCTAACCTCCTAAAGCTAGGTCTTGGTTTTTATTAAAGTCCTCAAGAACAAATTTGTAAGAAACTCACGAATAATAATATTTGTGAAATAATTCATGCCCCATCTCTTGGGTCTGCACCTCCCCTCCACTCCAAGCCTTTCAAAAGTGCGGCTTTGGCTCGTGGGGGTCCTGGCACAGGAAGGGAGCCTCCGGTGAACCACGTTCCCCAGCTCCCCAGGGCAGGTCCTTCTCATTTCAGTTCTGGGAGCTCAGAATCTGCTTAAACCGAACGTCACAGTTGTAGGAGGCTGGCCTGTACTGCTTTTCTACATCTGCCTCGAGTAGCCCAATGACAAGGCAAGGCACCTTAATAGATAGGCCAATTATATAAGGCTCTGTGACTGTGCTTCTGCCCTCCCTTGTCCCCTCCCTGGCTCCTCTGTGCTACCCTTTGCCAACTCAGAGCGCATTTTCAGCCCAGCCAAAGTTGGCTCCCGATGCATTTTTGCAAATAAACCGCAAAATAACATGATTGTAAAAACGTTAGCTTCAATAGTAATAAATAAGGAAATAAATAAGTGCGTAACCACAGAGCCTTGTCTGGCTCCTCGGCCCTCTGACCACAGAGGCCCTCTGCTGTCTGTCCTCACCAGGGGACCAAGTGAGGCGGCCAGGTAAACAGGAAGACAGCTCTTCCCAGCCCAGAGATGTCATAGGTGGAAGTTAAACAGAGAGAGATATTTTTCTCACAGTCAGGAAGAAAGCTCTGTGTCAGAGCTATTTAATAATGAAAAGCACTGCCAAAGAGGAGAAGGGGGTAAGGCATTTTGCCACAGTCATTTCAGAGTCACCTATCACTCCTAAGGACCTAACAGAGGTGACCTGTATGCTTGGGTACATGAGCGGGGCATCTCACTTCCCTCTTTAGCAGTCCTGGGGAGGGGACGTGATTAGACTCCGTATGCAATGGAGATTACAAAGTCCCTCAAGAGCCAACACATCCCAGATGCAAGGAACCAGACGGAATAAGGGCATCTATAATGATTGGAGTGGGAGAAGGGAGCAGAGGAGAAATGAGCTGAGATTCCCTTGCCATGGCCACCCCTGCCGAGCCTAGCTTTTAACACGTCCCTCACTTTAAAATATTCAGAGATCGGGCCCGGCGGGATGGCTCAGTGGTCTAAAGCCCCTGCTTGGGAAAGCTTGAGTGGCTTCAGGAACCGCGGTTCGATCCCCGGCACCACATGCTGCCCCAGCCCTGCCCTCGGGGTGGGCTGAGCCAGCCATAAAAATGAGTGAATAAACAAACAAAGGTTCTGAAACAAGAAAAAATAAATAAAATTAAATTAAAAATTAAAAAAATAATAATAATAAAATAAAATAAAATATTCAGAGATGAAAACACCCAGGCCTAGAAATCAGGCTCCTCAACACACTATTTTCACTGAAATGCTGATATCCCTGAGTTCTCCATCCCCAGAGTTCCTCTGTAGGTGAATGGACACTCTCAAAGGTTGAACCAAGGCAGCTCAATCAGTGATGAAATTAGAGATTGAAAGGTGGTCCCTGAGATGATCAGTGGGTTCTAAAATTGACAACTCAGGATCTTAGGACTCAACAAGAGTTTTATGCCCCAGAATCCATAATGGGATCCCAGCATCTCAATCTTAGGGGCCCCAACTCAAACCACCATATGCATGAATAGTAGACTCTTTAGGACCTGCAGAGCCCATGAAGGCAGCCTTGCCTTGGGGAGATACAGGAAAGAGAAAAAACACAACCTCAAGTTAGCAAGCAAGGGTGGAAAATGGGTATACACACGATAATGAGGGGTATGTGAGTAGTCACAGGGGCCACAGCTGGGCTGAGAACAGACTTGCGTTTCGGTTTACCAAGCACACTGATACCCACTTACATCTTTGACTTTTCTCACTGCCTTTTAAAATGAGAGTTATTACCCTATAACTCAGGGATTTCCAAAATTTTCTGGTCAAGGAGATTATGGGACCTCAGAGGAAAGAAATAAGTGAAGTATAGTGTGCCTAGGGAGAGTCACTTTGGGAGAAAATGTTCTCTCAGGCTTTCACAGAGAGCAAATTGGTCAAGCACTGGCCGTGACTCATCCTGATGGCTGGCACTGACAACAGTTCTACAAAGCACTGCACATGGTTCCAAAGTTAATCCTGAGGAGATTTGACCCTGGAAAGTACAAATGATGAAAGTTTTGTTAGACAGGTCGTGCTTTGGCTTGCACTTGATCACCCAACAGAAAAGCTTAATTACGAGGCATAAAACACAGACCTAGATTAGTACGATGAGCTGTAAGAGGCTTAAATCAACAGCCTTCAACATTGCCAGTTTCACCAGTAACCCACTGCAATTATGAAACATTGCACTATACATACAAGTACTTCCTCCTAGTTCAAAGAGAAGAGAACTTTTTCTTCTCTTCTTCTTGTTTCTCCCCCCCCCCTTTTCAGAACCAGTATTGATTAGAAAATTTGTCATAACATTTGTGAGGACAACAATATGCAGTGTTTCAACTATTGTGAACGTACTAACATGTCTTGAAACTCTCATATTCTTATCTTATTAACAGTAATAAAAATTAAAATAAATAAATGACTAGACAAAGTGATTTCACTCCTATTAGCTAAATCTTAGAGTAAAACTAGATTTCTTTTTTTTTTTTTTTTTTTTTTTTTTTTTTTTTTTTTTTTTTTTTTTTTTTTTTTTTTTTTTTTTGTCTTTTTTGAGAGGCTGGTCCTGAGCTCACTTTTGTAGCCCAGGCTGGTCTCGAACTCGCACCAATCCTCCTGCCTCAGCCTCCCAAGTGCTGGGATTACAGGCGTGCGCCACCACGCCTGGCTATTAGATTTCTAAAAATAAATAAACAAATAAAATAAGAGTTATTATTCCCAGAAAGGAACCTGACTTTCCTAAAACGTACAGCTCTTTAGTAGGAAGCCAAAACCAACCTCTGAGTTCCGAGCTTCAGCCTTAGCGTTTCCTTGCGTGCCTCTGGCTACCACCCTACAAATGCTATAGAAGAAGCACTCACAGTGGCAACTCGGGCTGGGACACCCGGCTCCAGGGCCGCTGCTGAAGGCTATGGTCTGAGAAGGCAAAGAAACCTCGGAGGTGGGGGGTCAAAGATAAGAAGAAGTCAGGTACACAGTAAAAAATGGCACAAGAAACACTTCGACATGTGTTAAAAGTCAAGCCAAAGCACTGTTTCTCTGGGAGTGCAAATGCTGAAGGTCTGTGCTTTTAATACAAGCTTACATAACTCAGCTGGGATAGAGCGCTCCCTAAAATAGATTTGGAATGTATCTATCATCTCAAGGAAACTATGAAGAACATAGTTCACCCTTTGGTGGGGGCTGTGGTCTGGTAATTTCTTCCGTGAACTATAATACCTGATGATAGTCAAGAGGACTGTCAATTCAAGAGAAACGTTGCGCTCCACGCTCGGTTCAAAGCGTGTTTGGCTTTTAACTATGGAGGATCTGTGGTCGTGTTTCCTTTTCTGGCGGCTCTCTTCTCCTCAGCCCTCCAAACTTGTGCCATTTCTGTAGGTCTGCTGAGGGCAGCTCCTTTTTCCTCTCCAAAATGCTCCTTTTAGTCTTGTCTGCATCTGTAGGTCACCAAAATGATTAGCAATTGCTCAAATTAAGGCTAATCAAATGTTGAGTGTGGGAGCTCATGGGTGCCCGAAGCTTGAGCCCATGGTGTAGCTGTGCTCATCCGCCAGGCTGTATTTGTGTTTGCTCAGTGGGTTACCTTTAAATTTGACTCCAATACAACACTCTTGTGAAACAGTCCTGTGAGCCACCGAAGTTACTCGTCCTGCAGCTGAAAACCCGAAGTAGCCGAGGGGGGAGGGGTCACTGCCGTCCTTGGGTCTGTCATAATGAAAGCTTAAAGACAGAACTGGCCTTCGCTTGTCTCCAAAGCTGGGCTTTGTCAATAATAATAATCTAAGTGTTGTGCTCAAAGGAAATTCATCCCGGGAGAAAGGGAAACAAGAGAAAAGCAAAAGGATTGAGGAGCTCTGAGGGGAAAAAAGGCGAGGCTGGTTACAGGGAAATGAGGCCTGGAGGGCGCGCGTGTCCCTTGGCCTCAGACCCTTTCCGAAGCAGCAGCTCCACAGAACCAGGTTTACCTCGCTAGCACTTCTTGAGACCCTTGCCAGGTTCTGCCTAGAACCTATCATCACATGGGGTCAGAGGCCACTAGAGCTGGGGCAGAACTGGGTGCTCACGTGGCCCCCTCCGCACCACGCCACCAGAAGAGACACCAGAAAGCAGAGGCTCTGCCGGGAGGCCAGCGGGCGGAGGGAGCGGCCAGCCCCGGCTGGCAGGAGACAATGCAGTCCTGTGGCTACGGCTCTGCCCTTTCCTGCTCCCGGAAGCCTGGCTCCGTGCGCTCACTTGTCCTGGGGTGAACCCTCCTCAGACTCTACCGCTTTCAGACAGGTATTCAAATGAATGAATGTTTTACTTTAAAAGACTTTGTTTAAAAATATGGTCCCAAGACACTCTGTTTCTTTCGCTGTCATGCTCACCAGTGCCAGCGTACGAAAACTTTAGACCAGTGTGAAACCAACAACGTCAAAGCCATTAAACGTTGGTTAGACTCCCCAGTAGGACCCTATGAATAGCCCTACTCTGAAACTTTCCACCACTCGTCTTCTTTTAGATTTGTTATGGAAGGCCTTGAGTGTCATGCAGGACGTGAATACCAGTCATCTCTACTGTCCCCAAAGGTGCAGCACTGCCAGGTGCCACCATATGGAGCGTCTGTCCCTTGAAGTTCCTGTAGTTTTGATTGACAGGGCTGCCCAGGTGAGAGCTATAATTTTGGCCTTTCCGGGTCCTATTTTTTTCATATCCTGGCAACAGTATCTCACTTTTCCCCTCAGGAAACCACCCCATTCGATCTCAGTGCTTTCGGTTTATGAGGAGCTGACCTTATACTTTATCGCTTCAGCAAGGGAGGAGACCCCATTTGGCCCATAAGCAGGTACAACACAAGAGCCACAGCGACGGAGCTACAGCTAAGCCCCTGCCCATTTCATTAGCATTTGCTTCGTTTCCCTAAGGTCTTTGTCAAGAGTAGCAGTACAAAGTCACCAAACTTCTCATTAAGTCTATTGTGAACTGATAGGAAGTAGACCTGAGGCTACTGAGAGATACTGAGGAGGAAAAGCCGTGCCCGATAAAGAAGTTAACGCAAAAGAAAACAGAGCTGCACAGGCAGGAGCACGGCTCCAATTTTCTTACTTAATGCCAGCTTGGGTTTTGAGGTTTGCACTCAGGATGTTTTTTAACTAAATCTGTTTGGCATTGAATTTATGTTAGCCTTGATTAATACACCTGAAGAAAATGAGTGCACTAAAATTCCAACATTTATATGGTTTTATAGTTTATAAAGAATCATTATACACATTATCTCTTTTTAGCCTCATTAAAAGTCTAAAAAGTGGTCCTTATTTTATTGCTTATTTGATACAGGGGACAATGGAGGTGAACTAATTTCCTAGGGCCCTGGTTACTGTAGCCAGTAGGTTCCTGAGCCAGAGCTCAAACCTTGAGCTCCTGTTCTCAATCCTGAGACAGTCGTCCTTATTTTAGGAATTTAACAGTGAAGAGCAGGAAGCAAGTTGAGTCCATTTTAATTTAAACCCCATGTCTCGTACACTGTTGAGACATACCTAATGAGGCGGTATCTATCTGCGAAATTGATGGCCCCTAAAAATAATGATTTATATATTCAGAGCAGAGGGTGTACAGTGGCTTGCCTAGTGGCAAAAAGCATATGAAAGAGAAAGATTTTACTCTGCTTAAGTTTCCTAGAGGATTTTAAGGCATCTTGGTATTTTGGATCTGGCAATACACTTTTAAAATTGTCTAGCCCAATCCCATTTTTTTCCAAAGGAAGAAAATAAGGCTGGTAAGGAAAAGAGCTTGTAATGGCTCTATTGGCTGTTCATTATCCACCAACATCCAAACACTGTTTTGTACATCATTGCTAATGAGCACAACAACATTGTTTAAGATGATTATTATTCTGAGAATGGGCAAGAGTTTGTTCAATGATAAGAAGAACTTGGATGAGGAAAAGGACAAAAGAAAGAGGGGGAAAAAAATACATGTACAATTATCCAAACCTTCCTGCATATACACGTAAATGTACTGGTCTTTTGAAAAGAGTAATTAATGCTTCAAATTTTTTACTCTTCCTATTTTTTTATTTGAGTTTTTCACAACTTTTTGTTATTGTTTTATGGGTTTTTTTTTTCTTTAAACCAGTCTTGCATATTTATATCCAGTAACCTGAACAATTAATTTGAAAATAGCATCATGTACTATAGCAACCATTGTTGAATCGCTATTACTTCGTTTAGTGAAATTAATGGTAGACAAACGGTAGCAAAACAAGCAAGAGCCAAGAGAAGCCTCTTTCTGTCCCTTATACTGTATCCAGACTACTAAGATTAAGGAAGTAGCAGATGAGTCAGTGAACTAATTTAACAATCACATACCCTTAATCCTAATATCACACACTCTAGCATCCCCTTAACCACATGAGATTTGGGGTGAGGGGCATCTAGACCAAAACAACAATGAATTGGTTGTAACAGCATAGTGCTTGTTGAAGGAAACCAGCACAGTGATGGTGAAAATTACTTCATATGCCAAGAATTTAGGCTCCAAAGTCTACAAACAGACTGAACAAGGAATCAGCCTCCGAAAGGCTTAAACTCATTGTAAGCAACCTTATTCCTTAGGGGTAGCAGTGAGTGAGACAAATCAAATCATTCTATAGACACCATTCCACTGCCATTGTCAGGGACATATCCGACTCCTGGTGGACCAGGCTTCGGTCTCTTCCCAAAGATGGGAAGGAGCAATGATCGAGAAAACCAAAGTTTATTCAGCATCTCTGGTTTGCCTATGCATGATGGTTAGACCAGATGTTCTCCCCTTCAGAATCTCAATTTCCTTGTCTATGAGGTGGGTAATATAATTAACAGGTTGGTATGGAAATCTAATAAAACACTGGTCTGAAAAATTCCTTCAGAAACTCAAATGTGCGATGACAGTATTCCAAATTACAAGCATGGTAGAAGTTCCCTTATTACTGGTAGACACATCATTAGAGTAGGTCCAAAATTTACAACCCCAGGCCACATCGTTCAACCCTCTTCCGTCTTTTTTATGACTTGTGGGATGCGTTATCTCAGCATTAGTATCTGCTGGAATAGGGACCTTCATGGTCTTCATTGTCATGTACTGAAAAGCGACTGATGGGCAAATGTTGTTCTAAGCACTAAATCTAAGAGGGCAACCAAAGTAGATGGCACTCCTGGACTGCGTCCTGTTTCATACTTGACATGAACTGACTCATTTAATCTCTTAAGGTCACTAGGAGATCGCATCTGTCATGTCAGGACTCAGAGGAAACAACAGGATTCAGGGGTTCAAAAATTGCTCCAAAGGCACAGGGTAGATTAAGAGCAAATAGAGAGATGAATACGGGCCATGATGACAGTAATTTAGTCTTGTGCTATCACAATAAACATGATTCTTACTCTCACAGATGTTTTAATAAGATTTATTTATTTATTTGATACTGAGTCTCACTATGCAATTCAGACTCATAGTGATCCTCCTGCCTCAGCCTCCCCAGTGTTGAAATTACAATCGTGCACCACCACTCCCAGTTTCAAGGCTGGCATTGCCTGTGATGCAGGGATGGAGCTCAGGTTCGTGCACTTGCCAGGCAGGCATTTAGACCACTAAGCTCTCTCCTCAACCCTCTCTCACAGATTTTATGGAAGGCACAAAGATGCAGACAGGGTAACAAACAGCTAAAATTTCTATCTCCCTCATAGGTCCCTAAAAAACCTCTACACAAAAGCCTATCTCAGAGAATAGAAAGCTGTAAGCTTGGGAATCAGTACCTGGGGGACAGGGTCTGAGATGTAAGGCAGCCCTAACTTTAGCCATGAGGTCCTCTGCAATAGTGACAGCGCTTTAGATCTAATCATGATACTACCTCTCACATATATTTAAGACTGTATGACCTACTTATAAGGTACTTTATTCCCATAATCCCATTCAATCTTCCCAGGAGTGATTTGAAATGAATGGGTCTGGGCCTCTGTTTATGATCTGGCACATAGGAAACTTGAGGTCTGAAGAAGGTGAAGAAGGATTAATTGCCCCAGTTACTCCACTTAGGATCAAAATCATCGGATTCATCTCCATGCTTCAGTGATGCCTAAGCATAAGAACATGGCCTCTGTCATCTTTGTCCAAAGCTTTGAAAAACTCAATGACTTCTCTGGTGAAATCTACAGATATTTCACAGACAGATCTCAGAGCAGGATTTTTAAGTCCTGCTTTCTGAAAATATATGTTTTGTTTTGTTTTTTTTCAAGTAAAAGAACTGCATGTTTACAGTAGTGCTTTTGGTCACTCGAATCTAACCACATCCAGGCTCATTTTGGTCATTTTAAAATATTGTTGGTCACAATAGATATCACCCAAGGAGATCTGCTGCAGGCAAGCCCATCAGTGTCAGACACACCTATTTCCCAGAGCAAGGAGACCTCTCCACCACTGGCCCAAGCTTAAGAACTTCCTTGGTGCCGGGTGTGGTGTTGCATGCCTGTAATCTCAGCACTTGGGAGGCTGAGGCAGGTGGATCGGTGCGAGTTCGAGACCAGCCTCAGCTACAAAAGTGAGTTCAAGGCCAGTCTGAACTGCATAGTGAGACCCTGTCTCAAAAAGACCACCCCCCCAAAAAAAAAAAAGAATTTCACTGGGACAGGAAATTGATTGCAAAGCACCATGTAAAAAGAACCTTCAGAGACCCCTGAATGCACATTTCTGCTTGCAGAATATTGCCAGCATGGTTGTAAATATGAGCGTGAGCTTTACTTCTTACCCTCTCATTTTCATTCCAGTTGTCAAGAGAACCTACTCATCTATCCAGGGACAGCGGCAAGTAGGTAGTGACTTTTGCTACCTACTTGGCATTGAGAAAAGTGCAAAAATAGTTAGAGCTGATGGATTTATGTCTCAGCCATCATGAGCGCTAAGGTTGTGGCTGGGTTCTACACAGCAGCTTAAAACCTCACAGAGTCATTGATTTAAGGCCTGATTCCTCCTAAGTTTCATTCACGGATGTTCTTATAGCTAAACATCCTTGAGTTTGATTCTGGTTGCTCCTAGGTACCCTAGAAGATTTCTAGAAATAGCTGAACTGAACCACACATAAGCCTTCTCAAGAGGCCCGAGGTTGGAAGATGTTGCAATCTTATGTATGAATCTCAAGATTTGAATGTGTGATCTAACAAGTACAAAACTCTTTATGGTGCCAGCAGAGCAAAATCCAGTGCATCCTGCGAAAGCAAAGGCATACAATGACCATCAGGAAGGGGGGCTGCAGGAGGCTAGGGCGAGCCAAACTGTGCTTGAAATAGATAGCTTGATGTCAAGCCTCTTGACATCATTACTGCACAAGCCACTAAGTCCTTATTCTGTCCTCCAAGGCTATCATTTCAAAGATGCCACGTTGATCAGGACACCTGGCAGCTTAAAATTCATCTTCTCCATTTCACTCCTGAACTGTTCCCGTTCTTTCTTGTCTCTTGGATGTTGCGCGCGCTCTGCCTCTGCATGGATAGTTCTCGGTGACTCTTTCTCCCTGGGAAACTCCTAGCTTCTATTTGTTGGTATACAGAAATGTTACCTCCACTAAGAAATGACTAGGTGTTCCAGACAATGGTTCATTCCTCTCTTCCCATAGCTCTTTGACACATCTCTAGGGAAGCATTTAGCACGTTGCATATTCTTCTTTATAGGCTGATCTTCTAGAGTTCAGATCTGGAATATTTTCAAAACGTCTGGGCATGAGGGGTTGGCAAGATAGCTCAGTGGACTAAGCACCTGCTTTGACAAGCACAGGAACCAGGGCTCAGTCCCTGGTCCTTCATGCCTTGCTGGCATTGTCCATGCGGTGTGCTCAGCTGATGAAAATATCTGGGCTACTGGTGCTAGCCTATAATTCCAGTGCTGGGAAGGCTAAAAACAGGAGGGTCGCTACAAATGTGAGCTGCATAGTGAGACACTGTGCCAAATACATGAATAAGAAAATAAATAGATAAATAAAAGGTCTGTGTCTGAAAGACTTGGTCCTTGGCTTGTCTCTGTTAGAAAGAAATAGAACCCCTCCAGGATGTAACCTACTAGAAGGTATTTGGGTCCCTGGAAGTCAGTTCTGAAAAGGATTACGGGACACCAGTTTCTCCCTATTTTTCCTCCTTCACACCTTCCTAGCAGGATATTCACTGCAGGACCCAAACCAACAGAGCGACTGACAGAGAACTAAAACCTCTAACACTCTTTACTGAAACAATCTCTAAGTTGATGTATCACAGGTATTTGTTTCAATAACAGAGACTAACACACTTTCTTTCGTTACCTTAGACCAGAATCGTGCCATATATGGCCTTGATGGTTGACGTAGTGACTGACACACAGCAGCAAGTTAAATGCTTGCTTGAAAAGAGAGGAAAAGAAATAGAACAAGGAAAGAGGAAAAGAAGAGAAAGATGGAAGAAAGGAAGGAAAGAAGAAAGAAAAGTAGGAAGGAACAGAGAGAAAGAGGGAAGGAGAGAGGGGGAGGGGGAAAAAAGAAAGAAAAGATTTTCCCAAGTGGTGATCCCATATGAAATATGCATTTCTCCTCCCTCTCCACACATATGGAGAATCCATATTTACTTAGTCTATCAGTTAAGTTACTTATTGGCTTTAATACTACATGTATTGACTCTTGGTTTTCCACTGATTCTACAGAGGCCCCTAGAAAGATTTAATACATGTAGAAAAGATAAATAAGTTTACAGGTAATAAACTCTAGGTTACATAACAAACATTATTTAATTACATTTCTATTAATATACTGACTCTGTAATGAATTTTTGAGGCATTTAATTACCAATTTGACAAGATAATCTAGGAGTAGTTAATGATTATACCAGTAAACTGTTTTTAAAAATCACTGACAATTATTAAGTCTCGTAACAGACATCAAATTAACTTGCCAGAGCTGTCTGGTTAAATAGACAGCAGTTAATTATGAGGTACTTACACATGCCTTAAATTTTAATATGCAAGTCTTTTTAAGTGGAGCACCAATGGTGTTGTGTAAGGGAGCAGTTTACCTGCAGGGAAGATGTGTGTCACATGGTGTAACCACTGGACAAGCAGGAGCATAGAATGGTCCTGAGTGGTTGGTGTGATTTGTCCAACTTTCTACCTTGAAACAAGAAAACTGAGCTTCCAAAAAAAAAGGAAAGACAATTCAAGCCTGGCCCATCCTTCCCTTCTGCCTTGGTTACTTTTCTCTCCCTGGGATAAAATACCCAACATGCAAAATGAAGGAAGGAAGGAAGGAAGGAAGGAAGGAAGGAAGGAAGGATTTCTTTAGATCGCAGTTAGTGAATGTTTCAGTCCATACTTACCTGGCTCCAAGGCTGAATGGTGCATGGCAAAGGGCAGCAACTCATGGCGGCAGAAAACAGCCACAGCACCAAGGGAGGATCAGTGACAACAGAGGCAGAGGATCAGAAGCAGCAGGGGCGGAGAGAAAGTCTCTCTCCCTTCCTTATATTGTATCCAGGCTATCCATGGGTGTAGCACTCACACCCACAATTCCAGCACTGGTCATGAATTAATAACAAGCTCTAGAAGCTGCCACATGACTGTGTGAGGCTTCAGAGAGACAAAGAGACGCAAACCATGGCACTCCTTCTTAGAGGGACCCTTAGGAACGTGGTCACATGACAAAGGTTTAGGGTCACATTTGTCCCTTCCTTGCACCAGCGAGCAGGGAGGCATGGTGTAAGGTGCATTATGTAGGTTCTCTCTGTGAGTGGTCAAAAAATAGCTAATTCCACACCAGTACGTAGGCTTTTTCTTCTTGCAATGTGTGAGTATATGTGTGAGTATATGCTACATAGGACAAGAATTTACACAGACAATTCACATTCATGATGACTTAGAAGGGCCACTGAAGACTGCTAGTCACACTGGATAGAAAGATCTGGAGCGCAGTAGACTCCATGTCAAGACACAATTCATGTCTTAGTCCAACTGTTTTTCCGGGTCTAGAGCACCTGTTCCAACCCTCCACACTCCACACACTCGTACACCCACACTCTACAGCCCAAAAGTCCCATTTCACTCAATGAGCAGTAAGTAGAAGAGATTTTACAAACCACCCTTATTACAGTCCTCATACTTCCAGTTTTGACATTTTCCTTCAGTCAGCCTAATCCATCTCTGGCTGCCATTTTTTTATGGGATGTATTCTTCCTATCACAGTCCCAGTTTCTTGGGTCCTGTTCCTCTATGAGCTTTTATAATGCTGAATACCATAGCTTCTGGCACACACTAAATGTTCGGTGAAGTATTTCTTCCATTGAGGTGAATTAAATTATACTGGATTGGACTGGATCCGATTGGAATGGATTGGACTGCAGCAAATTGTACTTGACCTTGCATGGAAAGAGAATAGATGCTAGGACTTTTATTCTTTACTTTTAGGCCAATGCAGTTTTGGTAATAATGAAACAGCAGGAGGGCTGTTTATGACTTCTATATCCAGGCTGCTATCACTCAAACTTCAGCTCACCTCTTGCCAGCTCTGTGATGTTGAGCAAACTCCCAAACTTCTTGCACCTCCTCACATACAGCAAGGAGTATGTCTACTTCACAGGACTGTTCTGAGGGGTCCATTCCATAAGTTAATTTTTGTGAAATCCTTAACATAATGTTATATGTTGCTTTATTTGTAACAATTCATAGCGCATCTACCCCCAAGGAGTATCTCCGTGGTCCAGTAAGAAAACAGGCAGATAAAAGCAAGCACACAAACTCACATAGTTCACACATAGTGGTAGAACTGGAGCGCAGTTGTGTCTTTTTTAAGGGAAGCTATCTGTTCAGTAGTGACCTATCTTCATGACAGACTAACAATCTTGGTGTGTGGCACTGGTCCTGGTATACGCTATTGTTCAGCTGATAGGTGAACATCATGTAGTCAGAACATATTCGTATTATTGCAGTTGTATTTTCTAGCCTCGTACTCAACCAGGAAAAAGATTCTAGTCTGGAATGAGACAAAATATCTGTGATGTGTGGTATGGAAGAATTCACTCCAGGAAGCAATTTGGAAATTCTGAATTTGGGCCTGGCTCACACCTGAACTTTTGTGATATTAATAACTAACTTTTATTGAGCACTTACTCTGTGTCATGTATTGTGTGTTATTCAAATGTCAAGCCTCTATCTTCTAAAGCATAATTCTGTGGTCCTAGACAATTCTAAATCAAACTCCAGATACTTCAAAATCTTTCAGCATACCAAGACTGAAAAGCCAAAAAGGGCCGGCGAGATAGCTCAGCGGTCTAAAGTGCCTGCTTAGACAAGCTTAGGCAACTGCAGGGACCACAGTTGGATCCCTGGCACCATATGCTGCACCAGCCTCACCCCTAGGGCAGGCTGAGCCGGCCACATTATATATATAAAAAAAAAAAAAAAAAAAAAAAGAAAGAAAAGCCAGAAAATCTTTTCATAACATGAAATTTTATAGTCACTAAAAAAAATGAAACACATACATATAAAGAGTGGGAAAAGTTTGAAACCCCAAACCTTCCCCACTTCAAGTTTGATGCTTTTATATATTACGTTTGGAATGAGGCTCATTCTATTTTCTATTTTTTCTTTCTTTACTGATATACTATCATGAATATTTTCCTTTATGGCAGCAATTCATAATCATCATCTTTATGACTGCATGAGCGATCATTAATAAGTACCAAATGATAGATGGCCAAAACATCATAATCAAGTGATTGCCTGTTGCTAAATATTCACAGAGTTTTCAGCGTATTTGCTACTGTAGATAATGCTACAAGGAACGTCTTTGCCCAGTCACTGTTCCCATTATTTGCAGTCTGTAGATGTCAAGGCCAGGGTCAAGGGAAAACTCACGGCTGTGGTTCTCACACTTTGAAAAGGGACAGCGGTCATACTGACAGTGATCACACTGGACCTGCTATGGTGAATCTTAAGACACTAAACGCCGAGTCCATGTCCAGATTTTGAGTGGATGCGACTCGTTTTCTAAAATGAAAAAGCAATAATTACTAGAGGGTTTCAAAGCTGAATTGGAGCCTGGCTCAGAGGCCAAGCTCAGGGACTGTCAAAGGAAGCAAGGTTTGTGAAAAAATACTGGCAAAATAGACTCGTAAGAATAAAATCAAACCAATAAGTACATACATAAATTAAAGACTTTATGAAAATTCTTGAAAGATCAAACCCTCAATAAATTAGCACTCCAAAAAAAAAAAAAAAAAAAATCAGCACTTAAAGATATTAAGCAAACCAGCTCTCATGAATCTCACTTGGGTATCTGAGTCTTAATATTGAGACATTCCAAAGACATTAACTTAGTTTTTATTGAAATATGTCCTTCATTTTCACACTCCTAGTTCATATGTCAACTCATGATAAAAATTTGGTTAAAGGAAGAAAATCATGTAAATATATACGACTTAGCTTAAGATGTTTGTTTACCAATCAATAAGGCCAACACCTTTCTCTAAACATGCATTCTCAGCTCCTGGCCTTCCTCTTAATTTCCTTGAATAAACTCTTCCATAACACGACCCATCCTCTATTATATCTAGCTTCATGTGGTTTTGCTTTTTGTTTGTTTGTTTGTTTAACGGACGACCATTGAAAATCTTTCAGCATTCTTCTCAGTTTTAATCTTCATGTTATTCTTTCACCATTGAGCAATCCATAAACTAATTTTAGGGCATCTTTTCAACAACTCCTTCCCCTTGAGCCTTTCCAAAGAAACCAACTTAGGTTTTACTGAGCTATGTGATTCCTTTTCACACTCCTAGTCCATATGTTTGCATGTTTCCATTAATTAATATGAGCACCATGCACAGATTTGGAGGAAAAGCAACTGGTCTGTGGTAGGCACAGAACTCAACTCAAGAGAACGTAGGACACCTACATACATGAGAGCGGCCTACCACCATTGCTCACAAGGGGTATCAGTGAGAAGATTTTACACAGAAAATAGACGACTTCAGTTAAGTGGAAGCTCTATCTCCTGAGCAATCAGCTACTCCTTGATATTGAAAAGAAGGAAAGAATGAAAACTAAATGTCTGCATTTGAAATAGACAGAATGACTTTCTCCTGGATCTGTGTCAGCACCGTGCTGGGAGATGACGGGATGGTAGACTCATTGCACCAGGAGAAGGTCCTGAGTTCCACTCCAAGCTTCCCTACAAAATCTCTCACTGGAGAAACCATGTCTATTCACTTGGCCTCAGTTCTTTGTTTCAAGATGAGACTATTTGACTATATCACCTGTAAGAGTTGTTTTCCATTTTACAAACAAAGTCTGGATTGTCCGAATTTTCTTGGCCTTTTCCCTTGGCACACAAGACAAACCCAGTGACCACTAGGGGTCAGGCTTTTTATATCACTTCCTTTGCAGAAAAGAACTTCAGATGTGACAAGTAGTGCCACATTTAAACTCTTTAAATGCATGAAAAGATTTCTACAAACAAAAACAAAGCTAGAAGAAGAAGAGAGGAAGGGGTTTTAGATTCTCTCCTCCAGTGAATCTCTTAGCCTAGATTCCTTGGAGGTAATTTCAATCTACTTTATATTGCAATGTCTCGATGGAAGTTGTACATTTTAACTGCCATGTTTTGGGTAAGATGGATGTTATTTTGAGCAAGAATTGGCTTCTCTCTCAGTTTCTATATCTGAAAACCAGGGGTCCAAGACTAAATTTATCATTTGAATAAACAGTTTCATATGTAAACAAGGAACACAAATTTCTAATATAGATAACTAACTTAAAAATGGCACTACCAAGATCAAAACTATTTTGTGTAACCCCAAAGCCTGTGCTTTTCTGACAAAGAGTCAACATCTCTCAGGCTTTCTTGCTGGAAATGACAGGAGGACCACTGGGTTTTCTTTAAGGATTAAAAGTTTGAGATGAGGCCAAAGGGACTCCCTAAGTTGCAATGAGTCAATATTTGCCTTGATCACTTAGGCCACTATGGAGGTGATGTACAGTTACCTCAGGGAGCCTTGCGTATCTCTCAGTGCAGGCTTCAAGATGTTTCAAAAGTTGAGGTTTTGTAGATGTAGACAGCAGTACATTCTAAAGCAGTAAAATTCAAATGTTTTCTGGTGGATTGGATCAAAACTTGGGAACCTCAGGAGCTCCACCCTGCCCCTGATAACAGCTGCAAGTGTTTGTTTTACTTCTCTAACATCTGGTCGGCCCATGTGTAAACAGAAGGAAGGGTCAGTGTAGGGAAAGGATCGGAATGCCCCATTTCTCAGCCTCTTAGGGATACAGCAAACTGGGACAAAGTTTGAGTTGGGAAACTTTAATTTCATGGATATTTTCAGGGCAGTTTCCAGTAGCGTTTTGCTATTGCTTATTATCAGTCCACCTTCTGCCTGGAAACAACAAATTAGATAATTCATAGACAAGAAATTGATTTCTCTCAGTTCAAGAGACTGAGAATTTCAAGGGTCACACGTGGAGAGAGCCTTCCTGGGGGTGGTCACTCTCCACAGGTCCCAAAGATGCACAGGTATCCCATGATGAGACTGAGTAAGCTAGCTAACACTTGGGTGCTTTTTCCTCTTCTTATAAAACCACAGTGCAGCTTTTGGGGCCCTATCCTGGCAACTTCATCCACTTGGAGTTACCTCCCAACAGCCTCACCGCTAAGAGACCATGAATGTACAACTTTGAAGATGACTTTAGTTTTAGAGGCAACAAACATCTAGAACTTAACATTTACCTATGAGTTTCTTTTCACACCACTGTAAAGAATGCGAAGATAAAGTTGAAAAGTAGTAAAATCTCATTTGACATATAGGTGATTTATATTCTGATATAGGATCCATCAATAACTGACCTCGAGCTTCTCAAATTAGTCTAAATCTCATTTTACGATTTGAGTTGCAATATGATGCAGCCTTCTCTAAGCTTTAAGTTTATTTTTCAATTACTAGACCTGATCTGAGTAGCTACCATACTACCCTATTCCTTCTGTAAAAGTATTTCTATCCATGTCTCCCTTGTTGTCTGTGGAACTATGTCAACTTTTGCATGTACCCTCTGCCAATTTTCATACGTCAAATGAATTACACATGTCTGAGTCCCAAATAATATGTTGGGCTAACATCAGTCTTAAAAATAGACTTCAATTTTTCAACTACTGACTCTAGTAAAAAGACTAAGCAATGTCTTTTCCTTATTAAAAAATTATGTAAAGATTGTTTGCTGAGCCACATTTTTAGCATGAAATATACAACTGTAATATTTTAATATACTTTTTAAATGCCTGATTTTTTTTCTTTCCTAAGTGGATCATGGGACAGTTCTTGTTTGAAGTAAGTAGACTGTTATCCATGATAAATGATATGTGATCAAATAACGTATCAAGAATGGGGAAACTGAAGATTAAATGAAGAACATTGACCTGCAGTTTGTGTCTAGAGGTCTCACAAAGCCTCAAGCACTTTGATAAGGGACTTGCCTGGAGGCAGCTGAGTCTAGCATGTGTAATTGATTCATGGTTCCAAGCTAGGATTGAAGGTGCTCAGATTAAGGCTGGGTGATTGCTGGATGTGCACACTACCTGGGTGGCGTTCACCCAGTCTGGATAAGATGAAAGGAACAGAGAGAAGCTTGTCTCTCCCTTTTGCTCTGATAGCTTTTACTCACTCCTGCTGCCACCATGAGCTGTTGTCCCTCTGTCATGCCACGCTGCCTTGGAGCCAGCTGATTCTGGGCTGAAACCTCTACAAACGATGAGCTAAAGAACCCTTTTAACTTTGAATGTCAGGTATTTTGTCTCAACAACGTGAAGTATATAACTAAGACATTGACTCCATTTGGTAGGCCATGAATGGCTGATGGAGGTCTTTTAGCCAAAGGTGTGCAGTGGTACCTGGCACTTGTTGCTGATCAGGTCCAACAAGCACTGCAAGTACCAAAAAGAGGGAGTATCGAGTAAATGTATAAGCCAGAAGCGGTAGAGCATCGTAAGGCAAACAACACCAACAAGTCCTATGTTTCTCATCCAGTACCAAATGGATGAGCACCAGAACACCAGAACAAAATGTTCCTGTCAAAATGTGTCAAGTACCAAATTCAATGAGTTTGGAATCAGCTGACTATAAGGTATGACTGTAATGCAATCTAAACTATAAATTAAATTATTTTAAAAAATTACTCTTTATCACCCACCTGCTAGGTTTCAGTAATAAGATCGACTGCTTAAATTTATGTTTATTCCTCTGTACTTTATTCTCTCTGCTTTAACTTCTAGGTTTTCATTATATGATCTTTGAACCTGAATAAACTGAAACAGAGGAAAAGAGAATGGAGAGGCAAGAGGAGTTCATGGATTGAATTCATCTAAGTGAATTTGTTGTTTAAAAAGAGTCATTTCAGAATTTCCCCCTGCAGAAACCCCTCCTTCAAGAAAACCCCAATCTTCCTTTCATCTTTTCACAGAGCCAGTTGGCCCTACTTCCAAGATGGCTGAACATGTTGGGTCCCAATCGATACCAGCAGAGGGAGCTCTTGGAGCAGATTTGGGGTTGACTGTGGGAAACCCTGGGAGGGCAATCTTGGCCTCCTCCAGGAAGGCTAGCTCGATGTTGGCTGATTCCTACCCTGATCTAAAAGAGAGCTCAATGGTCCTCCTTGCATAGCCTTGTAAAATTCAGACCACAGTTGAGTTAAACGCAGCTGAAATCTCTGTTTTTCAACTCTACTTTCTCTACCCTCTATGGAAAAAAAAAAAAAAAAGGAAACGAGTTCAGGAATGTGACAACGTGGCATCCAGACCATTGCGCAGTAGCACTTCTGAAGACTGAGAAATCAGGAAAAGGTTAACTGAGGTAGGTGTTGTGTCAGACATAGCTAAATCTGCTTAAGCAAGACCGCTTGGTCAACTCTTCTTGCTTTCTCGCCCACAAGGCAATTCATAAATTTTTAAAATGTGGTGGCAGGATATTATGGACAAAGTCCAAGTAACAACACACAATGAACCATGTACTAGGAATGGGGAGTGCAGATCCACAGAGTTTTTCAGTCCATGAATGATAGAATCAAAGCTGAACAGCAAGAGTGACCCAGCAAAAGATTTATCTAATACAAGCAGGCATGGAGCCCAGCTTGAAGTAAAAATAAGCAAATAATCTAAGAACCAGGGAACAGGGAAGATCTGTGCTTCAACCCTGATTCAAGGCTTCTAAGTCGTTATTTTTGACCAGGCTCCTTAGATAAGTCTCTTTAAGCTTTGGATTTCCTTATATATCCAGTGAAGGAACTGAGCTAACACCACTGCCAATGTTTTTTTCATCTTTTATGTTATTAGTTATATATTTTTGCCATCTTAGAATCATAATCAAACTTTTCCTCAGGGAATTCATATGAGGCAGATTAAAGCTAGCTTATCCCATCATTTCTCAGTGAACAGACATGAACTTCAGGGAGGGCAGAGCTGGACCTCAGACTTCTGCCCATATCCCCCCCATAAGTTATTACACCCCTTTCTAACACCGATAGCCTATGTTGGGAGCCTGAGTAGAGAAGTTGTACCCATTTTTTCCTGATTTATAGACTTAAGATGGAATGATGGCATTTGATAGCAAATCAGTGTAGATTTTACCTTTTCTACAACTAGGAGAAATGTCAGAGTGGAGCTCTCTTCTATTACCTAGTGAATGCTGAGACACAGATCTCCAAGCTGCCCAGTAATTGTAGAATAAACCTCAATTGTGGTATCTGTGCCGGCTAAATGTAACTTCTACCATAGAACCTCTTGTCTCACTAATCCTCACAACCCTAATGATTCTTTTTAGACTTTCTTCTCCCAATCATTGCTGGATCCTTTCCTTGCTTGGGTAATCACAATCCCATCAGCCTCCTCACACAGAGCTGCACCCCAAGTACAGCAGAACTAAGTCAATAGTTTCCTTGGAAGCTACTATCACAAAAGAAGCCCTGAATTTGAGACTTTTGTTTCAGCTAAGGTCTTAGGTCTTAGTCATGTGGTATGTGTAAACCTACTTGAAAAACAACAGCTTGCAGTGAAAAAGCACAAGTATAAAGCAGAATTGCAAATGTGACCATTCTCAAAGCTCAGGAAACCAGTTGAAACCAAAAGGTGATCAAAGAAATTTTTTAAATTGTAGTTTCGCATTGCTAAGTTAGTTCCTGAGGACCTCACTATATGAGTGTGAGTTTTACCTAATATGCCTGAGAGCAACATTGCAAGAAAGAACTTCCAACAAGCCAAGCTTACAGCAAATCTTAGTACGTGTCAAACAAAAATTTACCACCGCGTTGACTCCCAAGTCGTATCTCTGAGGCACCAAGCCATGTAGTCCTGGTTGACATGGGGCCTCTTGGGAATTCAGTACAGGACAGGCCGAGATCTGAAAATGCTGAGGAACAGCTGCTTCACATAAACCTCAGTGCAGTCCTTTCAAATATAAGCTGTCTCAGCTGGAGTAGGAAGTGGAGAGCAGACAAGTCTAGACAGAGGTTGCTGGCCAGGCTGAGCCGTGGCCTCAACAAAGATCTCTGTGCTCTGGATTCCCGGGGAGTCTTTCAGACCTGCAAGAGGTCAAGCTTCCTCCTGGAAGGACAAGATTGCTGGGTCTAGCTTGGTGTCTGACAAAGCAGTTACCTCACTTCTCTGTCTCCGCCCAACCACACACACACACACACACACACACACACACACACACACATGTGAGTCCTCATGGTCCTCACTGCAGACCTACACAGCATGTTAGAGATACCAGGATGCATGAACATAGGATGCATCCAGCACAGCTGGAACCCAGGCTCACTGAGAGGAAAGGCTGCTTCTTGCTTGGGGATGATGGGCCTAGCTCATTTCCACAGAAATGCCTCACTGATACACACCACCAACCCCACCGCAGTCCTGTTCCCTGACCCCAGCTAGTCTACCACGACCATCAAGGAGTCCTCCATAAAGGCTTTTGTTGGCTTCTCATTCCCGCCACCATATTCACCTTCTTGACTGTGCCCACTGCCACTCAGATAGACTCTCCTGTCCAGTTCCAGTTTCCGAGAGGCTGTTCGAAGTGCACCAACCGGAAGCGTAATCTGCAAGCGGAAGCAGTTTCCCACCACAGCCTCTCATGTTCTCCACATGTGCCCCTCCAAAAAGGCAAAGATACACAGACAGCTCATTTTTACTTTTAATGCTATTTCTGAGTAACTAGCAAGGAGTCGGAAAGCCTCCCGGCCCCCTGCTGTGTGATGGGGATGGCAGATGTGCCCTTGTTACAGGGGAGGTGAAGGAAATGAGGGAGGACATACGCTTCATCCCCACAGTAGTGAGTCAGATGAGGAGAAACGGCAAGATGGCTTGACCCCGCAGCCGGCCCCTCATCTGCAGTGTCAAGCATCCTGCCCTGACTGCCGCTATTTTCGCACGTTGGTTATCTTCTTTTAAAAGTCCACTCTCGGGGCAGCAGGCTTCCTCGTGAGTAAATCTTTATTATGATTCAAAGGGCAAGCGACGTTGTCTTTCCTAACCTCTGACCAGAACCTAGAATGCTAACCACATATTTTCTAATAAAGAAGCTTCAAGCTTTCCAAGTTGTGAGCTCCTCCTCAGGCAGTGTTGTAAATGAAGGTAGTCCTGAAAAGCTGCACTGCTGACAAGACCCAGAAAGAAATCCAGCTAAGATTGAAAGGAAGGACCTGAACCCACAGGCCCACTCTGACCGCCTTTGGGGTTTGATATTTATTTCCAATGGCCAGTGGTGCCCCTGCTCTGTGGCAGCTGAGAAGAGACAGAAGAACCTTGGCATTCTACTTCTCGTTGGCATGGCACCTTTTGAAATCCTACAAGGGTTGTCAGGAGCAAATGTGAGCCAAAGCCAGAAGGCTAGAGATTGACAGCCCCACCATTACTGGTCCTTGATAACATGCCTTGGATAAACACTCTCTATCAGGTAACCACATCATAGATCATCCCAAACACTTAGGGTGGCAGGAGGAACTATTAATAATTATACCAGGACAAAGGGCAAAAGCAGGCGAGGAAAAGCAGAGAGATTGTGGCCCTTCCTGTCAGGGTTGACATCAACAATAAATGTCAAATGGTTCTAAGGGAAACAACGGTGGTCTAACCCAAGTTTGGTTGAATTAGGTAGGGTCATGATGAGAAAGTCCCTAAAAAGAGTCCGAGGAGAGAGAAAGACACGGTAATGAAACAGAGGTGTGGGCCCTGGAGCTGCGTTTTGAGGGACACAGAAGAGTTGAATGTGCGACAATGAGAGACCAAGCAGAGCCATGAAACCCGGATGTAAAGGCTCAGCGAAGCCCGTGGGCAGGAAACTCAGTGTGTGCACCCGACCAGGTGAGTAGGCAGAGTCGACCTGACGTGACTACAGGAAAAGGGTTGGTAAGATCGAGAGGGCAGAGTGCCTAATCCAAGCTGGGCTTGGTCCTAACTTACAAACACTGCTACAGAGGACTTACCCTCTGCTCATAACTGGTGGCGTCAGTAAGCTGTGTTTGTCCTGTGCCTCATTTGAGCCTGGTGAGATCCACATCTCATAGGCCGCGGTTGGTGCAGCCTGGCCACTACCCTGCTCCCTCGAGTGAGGGCGCCTCCTTGGAGGAACCGCCTCACCACTTCCGGTTTCAGTACCAAGCACTTTCTCTCTCTAGCCACTGGAGAAGTTGGGCTCCTTCTCTAGGGGAAGTGTCTTTTTCAGCAACCTTGCGGGGCTATATGACTCTTGTAGGGTGGATTTTAGGGGCCATCCCATGTGAAGACTCAACCTTTGCCGCTTCCTGCTGAGACTACTCTGGTTCCTGTTTTCCAGGGCACCAGTCCAGTGGTACCTTGCCCATTGGGGTTTTCAGAAGCCTGAAGGTCAAGGCCCTCGGAGAGACTCTGCTTACACCCTCGGTGTCTGTGAAGTGGGTCAGGAAGACGTTATGCCAACAACGATGGAGTGAGGTTCACACAAGATCACAGAACGAGCGTCTGCAGGGGCTTGAACTCTCGTCCCAGGGAGCCAAGGCCTGGACTCGGCGCCACCTCCGAACCTGTAGCTCTCAGAATGCAGAAGGTGGGAAAGAGAGGAGCGCAGCAGTGGAAAGACAGAAGGGGACTAGGCCTGAGAGGGAGGGGCAGGATCTCCCTTCTAGGGAGGGCTCGCACCCCCAGCTGTCCCCACACGCACTCCCTTCTTTCTCCCCTGACCTAAGAGAGTGGGTCTGAGCGTGGCCTGGTGGCCTGCGGGGCTACCGGCTTTTCAAAGCCACTTGTAAGCCGGACTGCGCGCTATGCGGCCGGATTCGCCAGGGCCCGGGCCAGGAGGAGGGGACGTGGCCTGTCTTTGGTGCCTAGAAATCAAAGCAGCCAACCTTGAGCTTTTTCTTCCCCTCACACAGAGGCATTTTTATTGGCGAGATGAAGGGAGGCCGAGCGGGCCTGCAGCCCTCGCTTTGCTTTGGGGGTTAATGACCCAGTTAGCAGCCCTTGGCTGCGTTTCCGACATTTTGCAGACATCAAGCCCTGCGCCTCTGCCAAGTACATTCTGTTCCCTGGAGCTCATCCAATGCATCTCAGATTACTATGTAATGCGACAAAGAGGGAGAGGTGGCTGGGAGGGGCCGGAGCGCTGGGGGTGGGGCGCGGGCGGGCGGGGAGGGGATGCCACTCTAAATATAGCCGGCCTCCAGCGAGCGCATCGCTGCAGGTGCTTACTTATTGCACCGCAGCGAACCCGAGGAGGGGATTTGGCGCGTCCCGTAGTCCAGGAATACCGCGGTAAACAGCCCAGGGCCCGAATGGAGGAAAAGGGGGTGGGGAAGACAGAGAGGCGGAGCTAGTGCTTCGGGGGCGGGGTTAGTGAGTCTGGGGGCGGGGCTAGCGCTCTCGGTTCCGCCCCATTCCCCCTGCCTGCCGCCCCAGCAGAGCTGCAGCCTGCGCGCTAATTATAGAAGTGAATGGAAAGCTGCCGCTTTTGAATGATTGCATGGCTAGAGCTGCCGTTGGAGGCTGAGGAGCAGGTGCTGCCCCGCTAGCTGTGGAGTGATTCACTTAAAAGCCCTCTGTCACGCACGCGCGCTTGACTCACACATGCCAGTCACCACAGCCTCTCTGCTTGCTACCAGGGATGGCTTCCAGTACTGGTTTTGAGCCTTTTTGCCCTACTCTGTCACAATCACACACGGCCCGTAGAGTCCTTCCCTCGGGTGAGAAGTGCCCCAAGCCTTTTCGGTCCCTTTGGGAAGCAGTGTCTTGTTTTACAGGTAGAGAAACTGAGGCTGGGGGAGGATCTAGGTTTTGGGCCATGTGTGAGTCGCTGAAGCCACGCTCACCAGCCTCAGCATTGGCTTTAGGGGTTAGAAACTGACAGAGAGTTCCACCGCCCCTGTGCAATCTTGCTCCCTCCTCCTAGAGAGGAATGTTGCTAAGGCCACCATTTCTCATGGATAGGCTTCACAGTCCGCGCTATGGCCCCGAGGAATGCTGAGAACTACACTCACTTTCCTAACAGCTGTGTGTGCATCAGGTTGATGTACCCTCTGGGGGATGGATGGGAGGTACTTCCTCCCTGTCAGCATTTTCCACACACCTAGGGCTCACAGAGAACCAAGAGTTTACAAGAATACAGTGACCTTGTCTAGGCTGCAGGAACACAGTGAAAAGTCTTATGATGCCTCTTTTAGCATCTCAGAGACAGGAAGTGCCTTGCTCCTGGTCATCTGCTGATGAGTGTGCCTAAGCTGGGAGCCCGAGCCAAGGCCTGGGGCTCAAGCCTGTCCAGAACTCAAAGCACGATCTTCTTAGTCATGGAGCAGAATGCTACAGGCCGGCTGAGCCTCTCCACAGGGGCCCCTGAGCTCTTCTTCCTAGAGCCCTGAGGCCACCATTTTATACATCCACAGTACAAAACTAGGCCCAAGCTGCCCCATTCTTTATGCAGAAGTCTTCCAACCCGATCAATCCATTTTTCCCCAAAAAACAAAACCAGTCCAGCTCCGGCCTGGACGCATCTGCTCCACCCCTCCTTTGCTGACCACTTGGAAACATTCCTTACCCCACACGTCCCCTCCTGCTGCTCTTGTTCCTCAGCGTCTCAGCCTGAAGTGACATCATGAAGTAGAAAGAAAGGGAATCACAGCAAAGGATTTTTGAATTGTCCTTTTGGAAGGACAGTCTTAAGAACCCGCCCTGCCCAGTGTCAGGTGATCTAACATAGAATCTCAGTTCAGATTTTTGACTTGGCTCTTCAGACTTCCTGGCCTTTAGTCACTTTCCTCTTCGTGGAGACAGTGTATCTGCTACGCAAAACTTCAAGGTTTATTCTGGCTCGTGTTTCAGTAGTCTCAGCTCTTGTACAGTCAGCTGTCTCCAAGGTAGGCCAGTGGTGGAGAAATCTCTGCTCATTTCCCAGTGAGCAGGAAGCAGAGAACTCATTGGGAAGCCAGGCAGAGAGACAAAACCTTCAGGGGCAAGTGCACAGAGACCCCATCTTTGTAAGCAGCTCCTACGTCCTGACTCTCCGACACCCCTATAATCCAATGGCCTCGCTAAGGTCCCACCTTTGGGCACATGGATTTCCGGGAGACATCTAGCTGCCCTATGTCTCCATGTCCTCACACAGACCCTAAGGATAATGCTAGCACCTGTTCTAGAGTATTACCGTGTGAGTTAAATAAATGAGTTAGTGGCATCAAGGGCTGAAATGTGTCTGACAGAATAAGTGCTCAATACAAATGATGATAATTTTTATTAAAAATGGAAGAGGAGTGAATATATTTTTTTTAAAAAACTTCCTAGAATAATGCCTAGCAGACTCAGCACTCAGTAAATACGTTGTAGTTATATCCTTATTTGTAGAATAGATTGTAATTCTTCTCACGCATGATTATTTTAGGATTAGATATTGTATATGAATATTTCAGAGATCTGTATAAGCTTATTCACAAACGTTATTATTCACTTCACTCTTTGGGCACTAATTCAAAGAATAGTGTGTGTGTATGTGTGTGTGTGTGTGTGTGTGTGTGTGTGTGTGTAACTGTGCCTGGCCATATTTTCAGGTACAGAGGTATATAATATCCAGGCTTTCAAAGTGGGAGTAGGGAGGTGAAGGCTGCCCTTGGTAATGAAGAGCCGTCAGGAAGGGCTGCAGTGAAAATAAAAGAACATGACCAAGGTCTGGAAGAAGCACAGGGTCTGCACACGTGCAGATAGGAAAGAATTCTGTAGGAGAGATATCAGCAAATGCCCAGGTAGGGATGGAAAGCAAAAAGGCCAAGAACTGCAGCTTTGCAGCATTGAGAAAGCACAGCCCCAGCTGAGAAAAGATAGAGAGGGAGACAGGTGACAGGAAGGAAGGCCTCAGAGGCCAGGTACCCCCAGAACCGGGGTCAGCGCAAGAGGCCAAGTGTGCCAAGGACATGCTCAGGATGGTGACTCACACTGGGGACTGAAGCACGTCACCTCTTGGAAGATGGTGTGGAGCAATGTTTCTCTGAGGCCAGAGGCTGAAGGAGCTAGGATAGTTCTCCTTCAGAGCACTGCTCAGATTTCATAGTTCACTTTCATGTTTCCACCTCTGCGTCGACCTCTAAGTTCCACACAAACTGGGGTGGGGGTGGGGGTGGGGGAAGATTTTCCTTTCCCACATACCCACTAACCCTGGAATGCCATAGGGCACCATAATATACAAAGCTCAATATAGATTTAGTGTGCAAACGACTATGTCCTTGAGCTCAAGGGCAGAAGACCTACCAAAGTGGACCAAATGAGGTCAACCAATTCTCCATAGGATTTTCCTGCTTTTTAACTGCAGCAAATAGAAGTCCAAGGGTGATCATATATTCCTGACTGAGGAGAAAGATAAAAAAAATGGAAAAAAAAAAAAAAAGAAAAACAACAACAATGTGGAGCAAAAACAAAATCATTCCTGCAAATGTTTATCACTTGACTTTTTAATTGCCATGTTGCACAGTCCTCCATTGAGAGAAAGACAGGCAGGCAGGCAGACAGACAGACAGACAGAAAGAAAGAATGCTTGCCTCCAAAATCTATGCGTTTAGAGTTTATGCAACTAGTTTTATTGTCCTCTCAAGTCCTCAGTGACCTGGCTCCCTTCCCAGCTGAGGCTGGGAAGCAGAAGAGCAATTCAACTGGTTTCAGTTGTTCAGGATTTCGGACAAGCAACTGACAGAAGCCTTGCCCGCTGTCCTACACTGACCTTCTCCAAAATATCACTGTCGTTGCCTTCCTTCGTTTGACTTGGGATGGCAATTTGGCACTGGGTGACTGAAACACGGGCACGAAACACAGCAGGAGGAAGAAATGGAAGCTAGTGGTTATTGAGTCCAAGCCTTCATGTTACGAAAGAGAAAGGAGAGAGGAACTAAAGGACTTGCCCAAGGTTACCCAGTGCATTAGTGATGGAGCACAGGGACGGAGACTTCTAATTTCAACATTAGCACTCTCTCTGCATCCCATTACACTTCCATTAAAACAGAACTCATTTCCCTGGCAAGTAAAGGGAGGAGCGTTAGGTGGAGCAGGCCTGGGTCTGGATCCCAGTTCTTCACTGTCCTAGCTCTGCAATCTTTCCCAAGGCCCCAGGGGTCCTGCAGCAACAAGAGACACCGTTACTGGCCACTTATTCGATGCCAAGTTCAGCAAAGATAACTGCTCAACACAGAAAGCATTACAAGTCGTAAAGCCAGAGTTTGAGTCCAAGTTTGTCTTATGCCAGATTTTGTAATCGTCTTCCATTGTAGCATCCTGCTTCTGTATATCTCAGATTTCTAATCTGGAATTAAGACTAAAGAAGTGTCTAGCACAGGCCAGCCATAAAATAGGTGTTCCATACACAATAGCTAGTATTTCAATGAAAATGTCAAGGCCTCTCTCTTAGAATTCTGATTATGCCCAAGAATGTTAGCTATGGTCAGTCCTCATCACCATAGGTATTAGTGTGCCCCATCTGATGTGTCTTCCCAAGGAACCAGATTCTGCCCACAGGATAGCCAAGCACAGGTAAGGGAGGGTAGGGCTGGAACCTTGCCCTCTCGTGCTATAAAGCTGAGCCACACTGCTTAGACCTGACAAGAACAGTTCCATCCACCCATAGGTCCAGTACAAGATCCCACTGTGTTTCCTGACAGTGGGCCAGAGTACACAGATTTGGGGTTACCTAAGTGGGGCAGGCCACAGTCTCTGAAGGGCAAAATCAGGGGTGGGCTCTAAACTACTATTTCTGGAAGAAGAAATAGTGACTTTCAACTAGAGGAGCTAAGGCTGGGTACGGAGACCACCAGAAAAGGATCACAGAAGCCAGGATTCCAACAGGATCTAGTCAGAAGGCACAAAGATTATAGTGGATCTAGGGCTCCCGAACACAGCAGGTGAACCATTTCTCTCTCTTTCTGGGGTGATAGAAGTTATAGGTGCTGGTGAGATAGCTCAGTGGATTAGAAGCCCGCTTTGACATGCGCAATGAGCTGGGTTCCAATCTCTCCAGCCCCAACCCCCAGGTATGCTGAGCCATGACCAAGTTGAGGTATAGTGGTATATGCCTGTAATCCCAGCCCTGGGGGAGAGAGAGGGGAGAGAGAGAGAGAGAGAGAGAGAGAGAGAGAGAGAGAGAGAGAGAGAGAGAGGAGAGGAGAGAGAAATTATGAAATACAGCATTGTTCTTTCTAGATGTATTTGCTTGGAATCAGACAATTAAACTATGAAAGCATAAATGGGAATGATCCAACATAAGTAGGGGCTTTAACTTTGTATGTTATGTTTAGTTTCTCTTCCTAAAAAGCTTTGAAGAAAATAAGAAAAAATGTTAGCTTTGTTAATCGGACGAGCAACACACCACATCTGTTTGTTATATCTTTGTATATGATGTCATATTTGATATTTTAAAATATATAAAATAGTAAATGGATCTACAAGTCTAACATACTATATTAATATTTTATCATTGTAGAAAATCTGAGGATTTGATGGATTATAATAGAGGAAGACGATGAGTTTTAAATGCTGCAACGTTGGCTCCTTGATATAACATCTGCCAAGTACAACAACAGGTCTTAGCCAAGTAAGAATTCATAGAAAGCCTTGGTGGTAGGTTCACATAGTGGCATATCCTCTAGGTATACATAGTGAGGAGAATCTCTGGATTCTTCAAATCATTGACCCTGCCCTTCTAAAGGTTGGTTTGGCTGATGAAAAAGGAATCTCATTCGGAGATAGGAATCAGTATCTTGTATTCTCGCATCAAAAGCAAACCTAAGATGCTAAACAGTCAAAGCTAATCTAAGTGGAAGGCTGGAAGCCCTACAGCTGTCAATCACTGGACCTGACTGGCCTCCACAGAATGTTCTCTCCCCATGCAACCGTGCCCTCCTTATTGTCAAGTTCGCACCGAACAGTCCCCAAAGTGAACCACTTTTTGCGTCATGAAGCAGAGTCCTTCAGACCCACACCCAGACACAGATTTTGTTTTGCATAAACTATGGGAGCTAACTCAGGTCACAGACCACAGTACGACAGAAAAGAAGGCAGATTTTTGTCTGATGAGTGACAATTGTCAGTAACAGTGGTAGCCAAGCTGTTTGGGAGGAGATAGGAGGGCTGTAAATCTTGGACACCAGAGCCCAGGCCAGAGATATATGCAACCATGCCTGAGAAAGTCTTGTACTTGAATACCTAGCAGCCTTGGTGGAAAAAACATGGAGTCAGCTGAAGAAAGCTAGGCCCTGGCTCTCCCACCACCCCACAAGAGGCTGTGGACCAGTCCCTTTCATTTCCTCTTTCTGGCCGCCAGCTTCCTCTTCAGCACAATGGCGTCAGAACCAATACATTCCGGTTACTCTATGACTCCTACGTCTACCTTGCTGGAACTCCTTTGTATTCATTCTCATTCCTGTTGGTCTCCAAGGAAGAGCTAAATTTTTGGTAACCTTTGCATCAGAAGGCAAGAGATACAGCGAGACCCCAGAGCATCATTTGCTTACATGGAGTGCGTGATTTTCCCCACAACTGTGGATATAGGCAGACATATTCCAAGGGTTCCACAAGGACATATTTACAAACAGCCTCTAAAAAGCAGTAACATGGCAAAATAAGCTTTGCAAGAGAAATTCTGTATACCAGACAATTTAATTCTGAACAATAGACCACATGAGGGTGTATAAATAACTAATTATGCTGGACAACATGAACAGCTTTTTTGGAAGATTGCAAAATTGGGGAGGAAGGAAATGTGATGGGTATTTATACATTTGGGCTTCAGTCAAAGATTTCATATTCACTCTTAAGCAATTTGACTTACAAAATTAGCTCAGACTGGAACATGGTCACACAACTCGAAACTGACAGAAAGTCTGCTATCTCCAGGGAACAATGTGCATCTAAGTATCCTGGGGAATGGGATACAGGACTGACTGTGCATCACGGCACTCTCCATTAGACACTTGGTGAGTGGTACCTTGGTCTCCATAACAACCTATAGAAAAGGACAAGAGATGCTTTGGGAGCATTTGCAATAAGATTTCCAGTGAAAAATCCAGGCTATCTCGTCATCACATAAGCGCACACTCCTGCCCACTCAACTCTGCATTTTTCCTAGAACTCTACTGAGTTAACGACATTATGACATGCCTGGGCAGGACAGAGATTGACTCTTTGTAAGGTGCATGAAGGTACCTCTCTTGCCACCACATATTTGGTGTCTATGCAAAATATTTGTTGGGTCAATAAATTATGGATGGAATGAGTCATGCATAATATTTACCCAAAAAGAATCCTTATCCTGAAGAATGACAGAAAACCGCAGTTTACTCTGATTCTGAGCAAGGTTCAGTGTATGCCTTACTGAAGCACCAGGAGCTCTGTGGACATAGAGGGGACAAAGTGACTAATTGTGAGCCTAGAGATCAGCAAGTCTTCCCTTTCTGTTTCAGGGCCTTTGCATATCCATCTTCATTTATAGTCACTCTCAGTCCTCCTCATCATAGAAACTGCTGAGATAGACACGAATAAATAGTGTCAGACACTTTGGAAGAGCAGACTCCAAACAAACACATATGTAAATATTATTAGTGAGCTATACTACCTATTTTGATGAAAACGTGTGTAGTTCCTTGAGGTACAATGATAGAAGGGTGAGGAATTAAGGATTTTTCATGTTTAATTTGTTTGTTGAGACAAGGCTTTGCAATGAAGTCCAAGATAACCCTGGAACTATGGATCCTAGGCTCAGTTTAAAGTAATAGCAATCTTCTTGCCTCAGCATCCCAAGTGGTGGGGTGACAGGTATGCATCACCACACCCTGGCAGAAGGATATTCATTTATATTTATGGAATTAGGGAACACTGCTCGGGTAAGGGCATCTGCTGGTGTCTGAGTTACTGAAGGACCTTCAGGGGAAATACCTCAGCAGAAAGAGAGGCCAGACTGTGAGGTAGATTTAGTAGACTCTTCTCAGAATGGGATGCTGGAATGCACCAACTCCAAGCCCTAGGAATAGATGGGGACAAATACAGTCCATTGTTCCAGAATAATAGTTTAGGCAGAACCTCAAACCATGGACCCAGAAGAAGGGCTCTAGAGTCCTCCAAGATTCTAGGACCTCCTATGTGGCTCTTCTGAATGGACACTTGGATATCATTAGAGCTCTATCACAAATATAACCATTACTCTCAGTGCCCAGAAATCACCACTCTACTTTGAAGGCCTTTCCCACTGGATATTCATCCTTCAGCTGTGTCCTTCCCGCCAGGCCATGGTGCCTGTGCTTGTCCTACTCTTTCCCACCTGCGCTAAAGCAACATTCTACCCTGCTAAATGGAATGTCGTGTTCCCGCTACAGAGACGATGCGTTTAGGGCGTGGGGATAAAACTTCACACAAAAATCTAGAAGTGTTTAAATGTAGAAACGTTCATTTTTTCTGATAGAAAAATCATACCCCTAAGAGATTCAGAGCTTCAGTCACGAGAGAGCGTTGGCTGACAATGCAAATGTTCTTCAGGTGAAAGGTGCCATAGTTTAGTGGACCGCGACCTTCCACGGAATACCTTTTCACAGTAGCAGCTGCAAGTCAGGAGTGGGAGTGAACGGGCCAGAGCTACATAGACTTGTTCAGCTTTCAAGACTTTTTCCTTGAAAGACAAACACAAAGACAGGATGAACTCTCAATCAGCCGCTTCCTTCATGAGGCCCGCTGCCGCCGAAATGGCCATCGAAGAGGTGCCAGGAGTGCAGCGTTGAAATCACTACCCACAAAAGCACGGGGTCAGAGGTTCCTAGAATTGTTTCCTACTGGAATCAAAGGAACGCAAGAGTAGCACAAGGCCCAGGATTAAGTCATCATCTTAAAGCTGCAGTCACACGCGGATCCCCTTAGGTAAAGGCAGAATCTGCCCAAGCCCAGTGAGCAACAAACATTCAAGATGAGTCTTTTGTTCCTGTTGAGATGCTAAAGCATCCTTTTCTACGGGGAGAAAATTGTATGATTGTGGGCTATCGGTTCTAAAGCAGGACCACAGGACTGATTTTCTTCCTCATTTTGCAGTGCTAGGGGATGAACCAAGGGCCTTGCACATTCTAGGAAAGCACTTTACCTCTGAGGGATTATCCTAGGCTTATCTTTGTGTTTCCGCATTCCTCTTTTTACCATGCAAGGCATTAGAGTTGGAAAAGTCCTGAGTTCAAAATCTGCTCTACCACCTTACAGGTGCTGGGCTTCCCTCAGCTTTGGTTTGAGGCATCAGAGCCAAGGATTCATTCTTCATCAAGCAGCCTCAGAAGTAGAATCAATCTGGGCACAAACGTCCTCCATTGTTCTAGCACAGTTCCTTTGGCGGTAACTTGTGCTCTCCACAGTGTAGGAGATTATGGTTCTCTACTGATGAAACCGATTGGGTGACTTTTCTTCCTCTTCAGTCTGCTCGTTTTCCCTTAGTGTCATGAAATATGGCTGAGTAGCTGCCGCCTCCTTCGCAAGCCTGCTTTCTATCTGTCTCTCTCTTGATCTACAGGGAAACCGACAAGGAGTCCTATCTAGAGAGCTGTGAGCAGCTGTTTGCACTGCTTCTATCAGAAAAAATAAACAGGGAAAGACAGTAAATTCATTCCCAACCTTAGTAATCCATAACACGGCACCGCCAAACAGAGGGAGAACACTGGATCTGCCAGCCTGGTCTAGAATGTTCTGGATTTACTCATGATATGACACAGAGAACCTGAGGTCAGATCTTCCTGGGCCTCAGTCCTGGCTGGGCAACTTCCCAAGATCAGCTACAGTTCACAATGCCCTTATCAGTATAGCTTGAATAGCAATAATCACCTACAGATAGTTGTCAATATTAAGGGAAATGAGGTTTTTATGAAAGAATCAGCTAGCCTAGGTGTCAGAGCACATGCCCGCAGCGCCATCACTCAGTAGACTGCGGCACAATGATTGGAAGTTCAAAACCAGTCTGGACAACAAAGAAAGGTTCTGCCTCAAAAAAAAAAACCCAAAGTGTAATGGCACATAATAAGATCTCAGCATTTTTGGACTCCTTCTCTCCCCTAGAGGCAGAGAAATGAAAGGAAACACTAATAACAAGAGTAGCTAATATCTGAGGAGGATTTATCCCATGGAAGCGTGTGTCATTATGAACCGTCCTAAGAGCTTTCCTTAAGTGGACTCACCTGGCCTTCAGAATAGCGTGAAGGTGCAGGAAGGCTTCCATTCCCACACTACAGGTGCAGGAGCTGAAGGTCAGCGAGAGCAGGGTTCACCTGAGCGGGCGACGTCTCTGGGGCTCAACCAGCACTAGGACCCACAGCTCACAGCTCGATAGCAAGACCCTGCTTACCCAGCAGGCTACACCACAACCCGTCACTGTGCTTATTAACACTCACCAACTTTCTAACTTGACGATCTAAGGTCTGGCACAGAGGTTCCTGCTTTTTGCTGTTAGCATGGAATTCTTTACTCTATGACGTATATTCATTTATATAGATATGACTGGCTCGGCCTGCCCTGGGGGCGTGGCTCAACCACGGGCTCTGCTGTTGCCTAAGCTTGTCTAAGCAGCTGCTTTAGACCACTGAGCCATCTCGTGGGCCCCTGTGACATATATTCTGATTCAGTTTTAGTACCATGAGAGTACTTTCCTGTCCTTTGTAACGATTCAGCTTCCGATGAGCTTCATAACTGCATAATAACTTTTCCCCACCTAGATTGCCTTGTCATGAAGTGAGGAAGAACATCGTATATGTAGACTGACCTTAGAATTGACAGCGATTGATTTGATCTCACTGAGGAGGCCTGGGGGGATGAACAGGTAGGCACAAAAGACAGTGAACAGATTTCTGGGAGGGTCCCAACAGCCCAGCCCAGAAGCTTTTGCTGAGCCCTGCTCCCCACACCACCTCCAAATCTCCTCACTGTGGAGCAGGAAAGGAAAGCACCCAGCCTCTATTTGCTTGTGACTGACCATGCCAACCCACAAGGGTCCTGATTTGACCCAGTGCCCTCCGCCACTGGGCAGGACAGGATGCTGCTGTCTGCAGGATGAAGCCCCACTGGCCACAGACACTTCTCCATTCGTCTTCCAGTGCACCGAACCACGCCTTCATGCTGTTCCCCAAAGCCTCTCCCAGTTCCTGGGCTGCTCAGGCACGCCCTTTCTTCTCTCCTTCTGCCAACTTCCTGATCAGTCTCCAGGCCTCTTTCATCACCACCTTCCTGTCTGTCTCAGATAGTCCCAATTCAGTATTCCATCTTTTCTTCTTAGGTTGCCCCATTACACAGAATAGATCCGACTAATGATCCCTCATCATTATGCATTAGATTTGTGCATATCTGTCTGTCTCACCAGGCTTTACATCCCACTGTCAGGGCAAGGGTCCCATTCCTCTCTGAGAACTCTACTAACATAGTTGCTGGCAAGAGGAAACTTTCAATACATTGTATGTGGACTGAGCATCATATATAGACTGAAACTATTTGTGACTCCCACTCAAATGGGGCATCTATGCCTAGAGACTGAATCAGCCAACGAACTTCTCTCAAAGAGACTGTAAGACTGTACAACCCATCGGTCTCTGAGAACCAGAGGGAAAAGTCAGCCATTGACATTTCCAGATTTGTTTAACTAAAGGCATCCTTCCACTACAAAGCATGACTATGATTTCTCTTATTATCCAGAGCATGAATGAGAGTTATTATAATGATAAATTAGTAGCAGGAGTCATTTAATTTTAGAAAGGAAAATTAATAAAGCACGATGAAGTTGTATTTATAGAATCTCATTCAGGTATTCTTTACACATATTCCCTAGTAATAATTAACTTTATGGCACTTTTAGCTGGTCGATCATTTATGATTTCATCATCACATTAATACAGAGAAGATAGATCCATCACCAATTTCTGTAGAAGAAACTGAGGTCTAGGCAAACAAAATGATAATAAACTCTTAAGTACTACAACTGACTCAACCTAGGACCCCTAAGCTATGCTGGGTTGGTTCGCTTCTTCCAGGCATTGTTGAGTATTTCAGGAATCCCTTTTGCCAACTGAGTAGCTCCCTTTCCACACACTTGTGCTCCTTATCAGAGCCCTGTGTGTATGAGTTCCACCTTGGCCACCTTTGCATAAGTACCCTTTTGACTTCTTGGCACTGGGCATATTCTCACTAGGGCATTTTAGTATCCAAGAGCCACCCCCTCCCCCAAAGCTCAGGACAATCCACAGAATCACTTTTAATGCTTTCTGTCAAGTACATGCCCTTAAGAAACAATCTTTGTCTTAACTCTGTAACATAGCTCTTCTCTCACTTTTACTTTGACCAAAAACAAACAAACAAACAAAAACCAAAAAAAAAAAAAAAGAAAAGAAAAACAAAAACCAGCCTTGCATGTTCCAAATGAAAACAGAGACGTGACGAGCCTCAGGGAAGGGACTGTTCTAGTAATCCGAAGGCTCACCTAGCACTAGAGCATTAACTGGGGATGTAAGTTTTCCATCATCTGGAACACAGCTTGAGGTACGGAGAGTGCGCAGTCCATCCTGGAGGCTGGGACAAGACAGGAGACCAAGAACCAACAACACTAACAAATTCACTGTTCCGGTGAAAGGACAATTCCAGCAGTCCCTTGAGCCAAAAATGGCTGCAACTCTTCCTCTGAGGCTGCGGCAGAAGGAAAGGAACCAGGAAACTGTTGCCTTTACTGCGCGCTTTCTGTCGTATTCAGCTTCAGCGAGCAGTCAGTCTAACCGGAACTAGCCTATGCTCAACCGTTCCACCTGAAAAGGGCATCTTTTTCACCTGAAATCTAAAAGCCATCTACTGGAAAAGCACAGAGGCGCCATGTTTGCAGCTTCTCCTTGTGTAGTGGGTTAGCTCTGAAAGGCACCCCCGAATTTGCAAGGGTGGTCAGATCAGAGGGCACTGAACTGATGAGTAGAGCTCACCCCTGAATGTGCCATGAGAGAGTGGCCCTGCGGAGAGGATCATGGGTCCTGGGGGGGAGGGGTGCCCCGGGTGGCGCAGCTCTGGCTCTGGCCGCTCCAGCTCTTTTTTGCCTTGTGGTTACCAGCCACCGAGCAGCTCTCCTCTGCTGTGCTGCACCACCATGCCACCTTCTGTGGGAGCCAGCTGGCCATGAACGAAGTCCTCCGAAACCCTGAGCTACGAAAACCTCTCCTTTAAAGGGTAAGCGTTGGTATTTTGCTCCAGTGATGGGAACACTATTTCCCGCCATCAATGATTGCTGCCCAGCTGCGCATCGCCTGTATGGATTTCTTTAACAAAAAATCAGGCATTAAATATGTTTTACAAATCAGCGCACTCATAGTGCGTTTTGGCCACTTGACGTAGCCGGGTCATGTAAACAAAATTTTAGAACCCTTGGGTGAAAGCCGTTCCTCTCTTTCTCCTCCAGGGAGTCTAGAATGATAGTAGGAACAATTGAAAAAGCAGACAAAGCTCATTAGGTAGACCCCACTCCTGTTTTTGTCCTTACCACTGTTTCTGTCAGAGTGATTTTCTAGACTCTGTCCCTCTCAGTTCTCTCTTAAATCTGTTTTCCAAGGTAAAGACAGCCCTGGTGAGTCTCTGGACAGTGCACTCCCATACAAGGGGAGCTGCAGGTCTCTCAAGCCCTGAGCAGTGCTGGCCACTGGAGAGGGTGGAGGGAGACACCCCACCCCCCGCCAGCCCTGACTGCTCTAACAGGGTGCACAGCTGCACCCTCCCACCATGCTGACCACAGCTACTGAACGTGGGTGACACACCACACTGGAAATGGTCGACTTCTGTGACTCATCAACAGGGGCCGGCAAGATGGCTCAGTGGTCTAAAGCGCCACTTGGGCAACTGCAGAGACTGCGCTTTGAACCCAGGCATCACATGCTGTGCCAGCCACACTCCCTGGGGCAGGCTGAGCCAGCCATTATATATATATATGTGCTTGTTACGATTTATGTCTAGTTGACCACCCCCCAAAGCCTCACACAGTCATGGGGAAGGGACTTCTATACTCGTTTCAGACTAACTCATGATCCACAGGGATTATGTGTCTTAGTACTTCTGGGATTATGGGTGTATGCAGCTTCCCCAGCCTGGGGCAATAGATAGCCTGAATATATTATAAGAGAGACAGAGAAATAGACTCTCTCTCTCTCTCTCTATCACCGTCTGTCGCCTCTGTGGCAATTGTTCCACTGCCATGAACTGCTGCTCTCTGCACTGTGCCTCTCAGCCTTGGAGCCGGCCACCTATGGACTGAAACCTCCAGTAACTGGGAGCTGAATAAGCCTTTCCTTTCTTCACTCTGGGTGTTAGGTGTTTGTCCCAGCAAGGAGAGAAGAGTGACTGAGACAATGCTCAAGCTTTAGATGAAAAAAGAGACAATAAAATGGGTGGGCGGAAGGAAGGAGAGGTGAGCTGTGGCCCTGCCCCAACTGCCTGTGGCTGGGGGCCCCCTGCGGGTCATTGTTCTGGGGCACTGGCTGCTCCTCTTTGAGATGAGAACAAAACCCTGCCTTGGCAGCTTCATAGAGCTGTCATGAGGATCAAAAGAGATTCTGGGTAGGAAAAGTTTTAGAAGCTGTGAAGCTCTGTACATTGTGAAAGACATTTGTTATGAAACAATAGGCTGACAGAAAGGAGAAATTCCTTTTCCTCCCTGGCCTGAAACTTGCAGTCCTAAAGCAGCTAACTCAGCATCTCTGAGGCAGACCTAGGGGAAGAATTCTGGCCTTCCGCCTCCTCTCCCAGTTCTTAACACCCCACGTGCGACTCCAGAGCAGAATGCCTCACGCAGATGCGGCCTATCCCAGCAGGCTCAAGCGGTCCCCTGTGCATGCTCCGGGCTCTCCTCAGTGCCCGGGGCACACGTGTGCTGAGAGGGAGCTGCACTCCCTTCCTTCGGTCCAATCTTTAGGATCATACTCAGAAAGTAGGCACCAAGAGCCTGTTTCTGGGGGAAGTGTTAGAGGATTTAGCTAAACCCTCGAAGCCCTATAATGCAGGGGTCGCTGTCCTTTTTCCCGCTGTCCTATTTCAAGATGAAGCTTGAAGTCAGAGCAATGGATCAAGTGGTTCATGTCCTGCACCATTTGAAGGATCACATCACCTCTGTCTGAGCTCCTGGTCCTCGTGGCCACTACATGCTGGTGCAGGAAGCCGACCTGAGGGTGTCAGGACAGAACTCGGGGCTGCGCAGGCCCTTAAAAAAGCTGAATCTTCACCCTGAAAGATGTTTGTTGTCAGGGAACAGCAGTGCTGGCAGCCCGGAGGGTGACTGCACCAGGCCTTGTCTTTCTGCCTTCTGCTCTCTAGAGTACTCTTACAGGGGGTTGTTAGACCCAGAACAGATCTCCAAAATGTCCCTACATAAAGGCCTTTCCCAGGAGACACCTCAGCTTTGATCCTGTGTAAGGGGCATGTCCTGAGCAGGCTCTCAAGCAGCTGTGAACGCCTCTAAAGGGGTCCTTGCTCCTTGGAGGGATCTGGGACACCCACAATCATTTCCAGAAGGGGTCACTTCTTGGGCTACGTTGACATTGGATGCCAGGAGCAGGGGTGCCATATCACAGGTGGAGAGGCTGTTTGCACTCGAAGGCTCTTGGATGGCCTCATGGAGCATCTGTCTAACGTTCCTTTCTCTGTCTCTGTCCTTCAACAACAGAGGATATTGCCTGAAGGGTTGCCTTAATCTAGGAATGTCACTGGATCTCTAGATATGAAACGAGGGTTAGGATTCCAGAAGAAACGTGCACTTCTCTGCTCATGGTGCGGTTGGTTCCCCTCACGTTCCGAACCAGGGCTGCATACTTCCCGCCCCGCCACGTGCCAGGCCAGCCCCTCCGGGATCCAATTCCCATTCCTGGCTTGAGGAAACCTTGTAGCTCACAGCTTTCCCTGTAATTGATGTCTGGGGGCTTTCTAGTCTGTGCTCTGCGTAGTCAGACACTATAGCACTAGAAGCCGGAAGGTCATAGGTCAGACTAATTCTATATGAAAGCATCATGGGGTGGTCTCCTCTCATAGAGCCCAGCACTGGGGGAGATGTGATCCTAGTGGCCTGGGAAGGTGAGGTGGCCAGCTCAGAGCTGCTGTGGAGGAGGACTGAGTTTCTCCCAGGCAGGAAGCAAGAAGTTAGCATCCACTGGCCTTTGGCAGCAGATCCATGGTCCTAATTCTGGCCCCCTGCATTAGAAGGAGCAGATGGAGACAGCTAGAACAGTCTGGGATCCTCGCTGGTCCTAAATGCACAGATCGTGGAGGAACTTTGGGGACTTGAATTGTCTGGATCTCCTCCTAAGCAAAGCAAAGGCCCTGGAGCTCAGGGAGAAAAGCGTGAGGTCTGAGACTTTTAGGCCTGACTCTAAGGTGCTTCAGAAGGTTCCAGGCACAAATGTGGACTGCAGGTTGTGGGAGAGAATGTGTAAGTCTTGAAGCACCCAGGGAGAAGGAAAGGACTGGGCAATGTCTGGGATATGACAGGGCTCGGCTGGAAATAACCGGTGAGTGTCTTGTTCTAAGCTGCACTGAGGCAGGCAGAGGGCCCTGTCTGAGCAGAAGCCCATCACACTCTTATGTGAAATCAAGGAGTTCGCACTTAGAAGAGCTTGGTGGGGAGGGTGCAGTTTAGAGCAGCTGGACTGGACAGATAGGGACAGCTGGAGCATTCAAGCTTAGTAAGCCTCCCCTACCTCCTTCCACCTCCCCTAAAGGAGTAAAGATCCTTCAGGGAGTTGAGACAACCCCTAGGCAGAGGGAGAAGGCGTTGGGGCCAGAGGCTGAGTCAGGGACTTCCAAGGAGGGTCCTTGGCAGCCAGTGGGACATTATCCGCATGTCTGGGGAGAGGTGAGTAAGAATCTGGGCAGCGGCTGAGCCATGAGGACCTAGAAGTGCTGCCAGCTGGTTAATAAGAGTTCTTTGGTTCAATCCAGATGGAAACCACAAATCGGCAAAGTGCAGCTCTGCTTGTGGCTCCAGTGCCACCAAACAATGCCAGAACAATGGCTGGATGCTGGCAGCTGAAAACCTTGGCTGCTGGTGGCTGCCACTGTTGGCCTCTGCCATCTGATGCCAGCTTATGCCAACTGCCATGGGCTGATGCTGCTGGGTGCTGGCCTCTATCACTCGCCTTCTGTGGCTGCGCGTCTATAGATATCATTAGGCTTGGCATTCCCTCGTGTTTATTGCTCACTCTTTCGAAATGACTGCCCTGTCTACAACACTCAGAAAAAATCACCAGCATAGTTATGGGTCTACCAAATATCAAAGTGAATCTGTAAAAAGTGCAATAGTACAGAGGGACCAGGAACTGGAAAGACCCCTCCAAGAGTCCCCCAAGCAATGCAGGGTACATGCTTAAAGAGCAGCTACAGGCCTGTGACTGGCCTGGAGGTAGGGTTATGATTGGCTCAAGGGGCTGCAGGGCTCCTTGCAGTTTAGCTGTCATGGCAGCAACTCAGCAGGGAGCAGGCACACGAGGCATCTGACTGGAATCAGTTGTGTCTCAAGAACACGGCAAAGCAGAACCAGGGGATCTTCGGTAGGGCTAGCTATGTGCATTCCAGCCTCCCGTGGATTGAAGGAATCGGGGGTGGCCCTCCGGATCTTAGTCACCTTAGAATGTCCTTCTTCTTCCCCCAAGAAGGGGCAGCAACGTCTGAAGGGGCAAGGGCAGGGCAGGGGCATTGCAGCAGGCAGCCACGTTGCGCTCCTACTGGAGCAGCCTGTTGGAGAGCAGCTGCTAAATATGGAGAGAGGGCACTGCAGCAAGGCGTCTTAATCCACGTAGGAAAGGGGATACGGGAAAGCAAAGGCAAGCGACGAGGGTGGAGCATGAAAACCATTGGCTGAGCGATGGTTGCTGCGCCCCTGGCCAGGACAGGAAAGGGGAGAGGCAGGGCTTCTCCTCTGTCTGGAAACAGATACCTACTGCACACCTGATCCAGGTTCTCAGAGGCAGGCCAGGCCATGGGAGCGGTGTCAACAAGAGAAGAAGCACTGCTCTCTCTTGATTTTTTATGAAGAAGAAGGGAAGACCCCACTAGGATGGAGTTCATAAAGGCAGGGCCTAAAGCAGAATGGGTCCTGGTACCTTGTTCTAAGTGCAGAAAAACATCCACAGCAGCAGGGACTAAGAGGAAGCCCGTAGTCGGGTGTTTGTTCTGTGGCGCTATGGTCACATAACATCTTAATTATGACTGGCTTTTTCCTTAATAAAAGTAAAATGTATCTGTATGTTAAGGCTTGTGTCTAGACGTTATGTGAAAGCCTCAGGCACTCCTAAGAGTTAGGCTTTTCCGAGGTACTTGGTTTATGACTGAGTCAAGGTCCCTTGGTGTGAATGCTACATCTGCCCTAGGGCGGGTAGCCTACTACACCATGAGGGGCAGAAAGAGGCTGGTCTCCTGTTGTTGCTTTTGCCGTCTTCCACCACCCTGAACTATTGTCACTCTGCCATCTGCTACCTTGCTTTGGAGCCAGCAGATATGGACAGAAATCTCTACAATCTGTGAGCTCGATAAACCTTTCCTCACTGGGCATTTTGTCTCAGCAAGAAGGATAAATACCATGCCTCTGTAGAAAGCCAGGCTGAGCTTTACAGGGTCCTCCTGGACTGTAACACAGGTTATGAGAAGGAAGCACGGAAAGCCAAGGAAGTCCCTGTAGGACCCAGTTCCTTCCCGATTCCCTATTCAAAAGACCTACCAGGGCCGGCACCCCTGGGGCCCCATGTGTGACTTGAGGGTAATGGATCACAGCAGTGTTCCCAGCATGTAATCTAAAACCTCCCAGGATCGGATCCAGGTAGAGGCCTCCCAGCCCCAGGGCGGGCAAAGAAGAGCTGAGAGAGGCGAGAAGACCCCAACCCAGACCGGCCTGGAGCAGTTCTATTTTAAAGTCCAGCACGTTGGGCTTCTATATCAAACCTTATTTGAAAACCCCAAGAAAAAGGAAGGAAAAGGAAAGGAAAGAGAGAGGAGAAGAAGCATGTTGGCTAGACAATCTCCACTCTCCTTTCCAGCCCTCCTGTTCTCTAACTCACCCTGATGTCTTCCTGCCCACATTTTCAGGAACCCCTTCTGTTCTCTTCTGCTGTCCTCTTAGGGAAGAATCCATACATATGCCCAGAAAAACCCACTGCTTAGATTCATTCCCAGCTCTATGAATTGCTGGCTCACAGAGAAGGAAACTGGGGGGTTTTGTGGGCTGAGAGGGAGGAGACCTGAGGCCTCAGGGCTATAAATCAGGCACAGAGGTTTGGATTCCCTGCTGCTTGACCTTCAGATGCCCCTCTTGCCTCCAAGAAAACTTCATGCTCACACCCAGGCATAGGGAACCATGCCCAGCTCCCAGGCTGCCCCTGGAAGCCAGGCCCACTCGGAAAAGTTGTTTTGGTTTTTCAGGAAAAAATGCTCCTAGCCAAAGCTTCGCTCCCAAGATCAACACGGGCAGGGCTTCTCTAGATGCTTGAGAGATGAAGGTGCAGGATCACTTCCTGCCATTGGCTGGCCAAGGCGAGCCACAGATAACATCCACACCTGAACCGATCTGCGTGATCCCTCACTTTATTTGCTTTCTCCTGGAGATCCCCACCCTTGCCAGCTCTGGGCTTCCAGACATAGTTTCAACAGCTTTGCTCAACACTGCCCACCTGGTGTGCAGCGTCTCTCCAGAGCCAGCCCACAAGCCCAGCATTCCGCATGAGCACAGAGGCGTGGAAAGCCCGATGCACCGCGAGTTCCTTTGTGCATGCACACGCGCACCATCCAGAGAAAGAGCTTGTCGTGCAAGAGGAGAATTTGTCGAAACCACCTGAGGCCACGGGGCAGCGACAGGAGCACTGGACTGGGAGTCCGGTGAGGAATTCCCTCAGTCCTCATTCGTGCCCACTCACATGAGCTACATCCTCTTTCCAGACCTGTGTCCTGTTCTGAAAAATGAAGGGGTTCCCCATTCCATCACATTTATCTGGTGCCCTGGCTCTCCCTGACTAAGGCTGCAGCAGAGGGAAACACAGACGCCACATTGAACCAGTCAGTCTGGAGGCTACCAGAGCGTCTGGCCTCGAGCCGGAGCTTCCTCTGGTGGCCCAAGAAGCAAGCTGACCACCTGTGTCCCTCTGAAAGCCCACAGTCCAGTGAAAGAGAGCCAAGATGATTAGGGCAGGGTTCTCAGGTAGTATTAAATGCTCTGGTGGCCATTATCTGGCTCTGTGGGATGCAGAGAGGGGTCCTGAGTAGGCTGTAGAAGAGGGGACATCGAAACTGAGCGCTTTGTTGATGAAGCGGGCAACTAAGGCAGCAGGGTGAGTGTGCAAAGTAGAGAGTTGGAGGAATTTTAAGAAATGTCCTAATGACTGCACGTCAAGGGGTAAGAAGGGAAGAGGCAGTGAAGGATTAGGGAAATCAGGTCTCCAGGGGGCCTGCACACGCCAGGTTACCAGGTTTAGATTTGTTTATTTTTTTCCCGAAGGCACAGAGGAAGCCTTGAAACACAGGGGGATGACATAATCACACACCTCGCTTAAGACTTTAGGAGCACCAGGCATCCTGTCTTGCGGAGCACAGTTTCAAGAATAGAAAACTAAATAAATGCGCGGAAGGGAGAGAGCGTGCTCGGAAAGCAGGAAGCAAGAGGTGATCAAGTCCCCAACTGTCAAGTACCTCAGCCCTGAAGAAAAGGAAGTGAAATCCAAGAGCATAGTAAGGGGCTGTTCCTGAATGAGCATTTTCCATATCTAACTTTCTAGGACTCTGGAGCTAAAGAAATCTCTCTGCGCTCATCTCACCTTCCATTTTTACCCACCACCCCGCCTCCCACCTCCCACGGCCCCCACACACACTGTGAAGTCTGGCCGGCCCTTCCCTCTCCGCTGTACTGTGGAGGCTGAGATAATAGGTGTGGCAGCAGGCCCAGGCATTCCCGCCATCTTCCCCAGCAGCACGTTCTGCAGCCTGAGCAGTTGGCCGCCGCCATGAGTGTTAATTGGAGAGACATCTGAAGTGACCAGACTGGCTACACCGCCGCCATGATAGACACACTCCATCTGCTCCTTCCAGGCGCCTCTCAGCACACACACTTGAGGCGAGGCCGGCCTGTTCCTTGTACCCAGGACTTGTTAGAAGTTAGGCTCCAAGAAGTTAGATTCATGAGCTTTTAAATGAAAAACAGCCTCAGGGAACACTGAGTCCACATCCTTTGGTGTGGGAAGGAGCGCAAGGCCCAGTCTTGCCCAGGGTTAAAGTGTGAGCCCATGGCTGGGGCCTTTAACCCTGTGTTTTCCCCTTTACAGGTGGATAAAACCTGAGTCTGAGAACTGCACCTTTCATATTATGCGACGACCAATGTAGTTTTTCATACACATGCTCCAACTGTTCACTAACTTGAGGTAAGTGTGACTTCTTGATGGCATTTTTTATTGAGCCTATCAATTTTTGACAACTTTAAAACTTAACTCGTTTTATGACCTAGCAGAAACATCTTTATACTTTAATTTTAATTTTTTTTATTAGTATATGTTTGCCACATATAATAAAAATCATCTAGTCTAAGGCTCTCCTCAAATGTGCTTGTTTTGCTGTTTTGCTTCTGTAGCAGAACCTTTACCAGATGACTAAACCAAAGCTCTGAAGGGAAACACTTGGGCTTTCAAGACATCAGTAAGTGACAAATGTATGACTAACAAAATTCTCAATACTACAAATGTATACCCTACCATATTGTATTTGTCCCTCACAGCAACCCATACTGCCACCCACTCCCAGCTGTGTCACTGGTAAGGAGAGAGAAGAGGGTCAGCTCAGAATTCCATAACATGTAAATGATGAGCTGGGCATAGTGGTGCATACCTGCACTTGGGATGCTGAGGCAGGAGGATCAGTGTGAGTTCGAGACCAGCCTGGGCTACAAAAGTGAGCTCAAGGCCAGCCTGAGCTGCATAACAAGACCATGTCTCAAAGAGACAAAAACAACTACAAAACATGTAAGTGATGGATTTATCCCTCTCTTGTTTCAAATGTAATGGCTTCTAGTAAATTCTTTAATAGTATTTGACCTTGGAGTAGTATTTGTAATCACTAAGGGAGCACATATAAAATTCTTTGTTGACTGTGAAGATTTTGGAAGGCTATTTTATAGAAGGATTAGGAAATAAATTCCTACTTTATAAGGTAATAAGTGGAAGGATGAAGATTCAGGGGTCTCAGTATTGGGACTCCTGTCCAGGGACTGAAGTACCATTAGATCCTGTCATAATTATTCATGCTGGAAATATCAGTGCAGGGTCAGCTCTCTTTTGTAGGCTAAATTCTAATGATGAATAACATAAAACCCCTGTTGCTAAGCGGCAGCATGTACAAATAACATTAAAACTTTCTTGATTGTAGTTCATCAACGGGGAGAGAGAAGTCATTAAGGAGACCAATCTGGAACTCATAATTAACTAGAAGCAAAAGCACCTTCAGGAACCAGGGGTAAATGAGGGAAGCCGGCCTTCTGAAAGTCACACATCCTCAGGAAGCCTTGGCCTGCCCATATGCTTCCATGTCTTAGTCATTTGCATGCCACTGAGACCCAACGCCTGATGCCCATTGCTTCGAGGAGAATGGGGGCATTTTGGCTCACACTTTGTAGAAGTTTCGCACAGTTGGCTCGCTCTAAGGCAAGGCAGCAAAGCACAGGGTGTGGTTGGAAATAGTTGTTCACTACACTGTGTCTAGAGTTCGAGAGTGAAGGAAGGGGCCAGGAAGGGAGAGAAATCCTCCTAGGCCAGGTTCCCAGAGACCTAGCTTTCCTAAACAGACCTCACCTTCTCAGAGGAAGTCAGAGGTAAGTCTCCATAATCCAGTCACCTTCCAGAAGCCTCAGCTGTGAGCCCAGAAGCCTCTTAGAGACATCCAGACACAAAATTTAACATTTTTCTTCACTAAATCCCATGAAGGCAAATCAGTCTGGACCAGCCATACCAAAGTGACAGAGACAGAGCTGTGTGCCATAGGAAAAGAAAATCAGCAAAGTTCTACCCAGTGAGAGCCCTGGAAATAGCCAGCCAACCCTGAAAAGAACTGGTCATAGAGGCCAGAGGAAGATCTATCTCTTTCTATATGGAAGTGATCGGATTATGTCTAGGGGGAAGCTCAGAGCTAGGTCATCCCTCACAATGTCTGACTGCTGTGGTGGCCTTGGAGGGAAAGCATTCAGAAGACGATTGAGCTCCACTGGCTTTTCACGACTGGGCTTTGCCTATATCCTAATGCAGCATATTTTTGACCATGTGACAACTGACTCACTTGACAAAGAGCTGCACAATTCCCATGGCAATGATTGTGATAGAGATAATAATAGCAGCAACAATAATTATTACTATAAATATTTTTCAGATAACTATTATTGCTTCAAAGACAATTAACACATAGAAACAGCACTTAATGTGCAATCTCCTTGCTGTTTGTTACTATATTTGCTTTTCATGAAATTCATAGGAGGTAGGCAGGGTGGAAATGACAGTCCCACTCATAGGAAAAGGAACTCGAGTCTATGGGACAGAGGAAAATCACCTGATGAAACAGAAACAGAGCAACCAAAATTTAGAAAGATTAGAAAGTTGAACAATTTGGATGTGTGAAATCCCAGTGAAAAGGGACGCTGATTTTCCTTTGTAAACAAGAAACTATTGTTGGTCATTTTGGACCATGATACTCAAAAGCTATATTGTCTAGTTGAATCCAGGTATGGTTATGGAACATGGCTTAAGAGGGATACTCTGAGGAGGGAAAGCCTCCGCTCTGGCCTTTGGAAACAAGGCACACAGCACTCAGTTGCTTAGCCTTGGTTAGATGACACATTAGATAAGGGAAGGTAATAATTGGCTATGTGTGAACACACTTTAGAGTAGTTATTAAGGCCATGCTTATGTCTTTGCATGACTCTTCTCTGATGAGAGCTCCTTCATGTCCTGGATATTTATTTATCTTTTTCTTCTCTTTGTCCATGGTGTCTATTCTGTACTCATAACTAGAATACATCTATTCCATATAACAGTTGTTCAATATTCATTGAATTAATGTATGAATGAAGGGATCGATGAATACATTGAGAGTTACTTGACTTCAGAGTGGGAGATCTACAGGACACAATTCTTGACGGCAGTAACCTGTGAAAAACTTGGTCTCCTTGTGTCTCTCCTTACTAGGGCCTTCAAATTTACTCCCTGGAAAAGTTTAGTAAGCACAAAAGCAACATGGAATGTGAATGACAAGAGATGAAATGACAGCATTTGTCCCAAGGCGTCCCTGCAAGGGGCTGCTTAATAAATTCCACTACCACTGCCTGAGCGTATGCGAAATCTGACAGCACTACTAACCCAATGAAAATCAACCACCTGAAATGATGTTTACGCATCTGGTCCAGCTGGCTTGGATGCACACATATTACAACTTCAGTCCATTTCTGGGACCTCACTCAAAAGACTATTTGATTTCCAGCTCAGACACTCAGAAGAGAGCATTTATTTTCAATTCAAAGGCATATCCAGCATCTACATGAGCAGAACACCGAGTCAGGAAAACCAGAGGACATGACAATTCATCTGCCTGGCCCTTGCTCACAAAGAAATTATAATAGTAAGAAAGTATAATATTAAGAAATGCATTACACAGGAGGCAAATAGATAGATAGATAGATAGATAGATAGATAAATGGTAAGTAGAATATATTAGCATACCACTGCTATTTAACAAGTCACAAAAACCTAGGGTCTTAAGACAAACCAAAATGATTATCTTATTGTTCTGGAGGTCAGAAGTTTTCGATATGTTTACAATAGCATCTATAGGGTTACCAAGAGGGTAGAAGAGAATCTGTCTACCTTGTCCAGCAGTGGTGGTGAATCGATGGCATGTGTGTCAGAGTGGGCTACTTTTATCAATGAAAGTTCTGAAAGTTTCACCATCACTGCTGTTCCTCTACTCCTGGCTCTTTCCACTATCTTCCAAGCCATTGCTGTCGCCTCTTCTCTTCTCTCTGACCTCCCAAGTCTCTCTTTTAAGAGCATCTATGATTGCATTGAGCCCATCTGGGTAATTCAAGGTAATTTCCTCATTTCAAAATCCTTAACCTAATTACAGCTGTAGATTCTTTTACCATGTAAGGGAATATATTCATAGGTTTAGAGGATTAGGGTGAGGGCGATATTGGGTGTCATTATTCTACTTACTACATATGGAAACAAGTATTTTGGGAGCACAAAGAGAACCAGAGTGAATTTCCCTGAGATGTGGTTGTGGGTGTGTGAGGAATGTCAAGAAAGAAGAAACCCGGGCCAGCGAGATGGCTCAGCAGTCTAAAGTACTTGCTTAGGCAAGCTTAGGTACATGCAAGGGCTATGGTTCAATCTCCGGCACCATATACTGTGCCAGCCCCACCCCCAGGGCAGGCCAAGCCGGCCATAATATAAATTTGAATAAATAAAGAAAGAAGACACCAAAGATATGGCATATGGACAGATTTTGAAGAACAGGTAAGATTTTGTTTGATAAGAATGTGACAGTGAACAATTAGAAGACGCTAATGATGTCCCGTCTAGGCCTTGCTGGGCAGAACAGAATGCCACAGAAAACCACTCGTGCTCTTTCTGCAGAAAGACAACCTAAGAATCTTGAGGGTTGGTCATCCTTCTGAACAATGAAGCAGCAAAGCAGATGGTGCATAAGGGCGCAGAGCAGGACAAGGGACAGCTTGAGTGCTAGAGGCCAGACCAGCAGGGAATCAACAATGGGGCTGGAAAGGAGGGAAGGATTTAGATACTGAAGATGTACGTTTGTCAAGATTTGATTAGTAGTTTTACTTAGAAAGAAAAAGAAAAATTCAGAAGGAAGAGGTGGGGAACCAGAAACATGTATGTAATAACTTGAAAAGATACCTTTGCTTAATTGCTAATTAGATGAATATTTAGCCAAAATGTATCTGAGAATAGGAGTTGGGAAATAGAGGATAAGTTCAAGTTAGCACACCTGTGGAGTCTGGGGCACCTTGGAGATATAGCCAGGAAGAGGTATCAGTAGGCAGATAGAGCTTTAGAGTCTTAGAGGACCAACACTCAGATGGACTCTAGCTCAGAGAGCAGAGCTCCCTTCTTCTGGCTGGTACTTGCTCTCCACATAAAAGGTACACAGGCCATATAATTTCTTACATGCCTGCTGTAACTGTTGTCTCTGTGCCATGGTCTGTGTGTGGATGTCACACCAAAACCTCATGCGGTCATGTAGGGTGGGCTTTGCAGTGGCAGTGAATCTAGAGTTTGTGACTGATTCATGGTCTAGGTTAGGATTAAGGTGACCATTAGGGCGGTCTGCTGATTGGATTAGCACTACCCTAATCCCAGCAGCTGGATAAGATGAAAGAAGCAGAAAGAGCTTCTTCCTTCCACTGCTTCCTTTTGCGGTCTTCCCCCACCGTGAGCTGTTGTCCCTCTGCCATGTGCCACCCTGACGTGAAGCCAGCCAATTATAAACTAAACCCACTAACAAGTGTGAGCTAAATAAACTTTTCCCTTTTAGCTTTGGGTATCAGGTGTTTTTTAAAGAAATGAGCGAAAGGTAGCTAAGGCAGCGTGGTAGCGGAAGTTTCAGTTCAGGCTCTGTCCAGCCTAGCTTCCCCGGCTCCAGGGCTTATTGTGGCCCTTCCACCTCCTGCGCTCCTTCCTTCTTCTCATCAAAGCTCATGCTGACTCCCACCACTGATGGCAAGCCTGCCACGGTTCATCTACAGGGAATTAATATTCTTCCCCATGATTGTTCATATATCTTGTTTGACTCCTTCTTGTTCTGTTGCTTTGCACTACAATCCTCTGATATCTCAGGGTCTTTCCTCACCAAAATCAGACTTCCTCGAGTGCACAAATTCTGCATGATTTATCTCTATGAGTCAAGGAGGACCTTATATGTCTTCTATGCTGTTGGTATTTCACACATTCAGAGTGCATGAAAGAATCAAAATATTCAGCATTATACCACCTCTCTCTCTGTCTCTCTCTCTCTCTCTATCTCTCCCCCCGCCTCAGTTCTTCATAGGTAGACTTGTTTTGTGCCAGTTCTTTACAGATGGCTCTTAGCTCTTATTAAATTTCCAAAGTGCCTCCCATGCAGAACTTTTGAGTGATCAAAACAATACCAGTGTTGAATGCGGTTGCGTCGGTGACTTGCAGCTTAACTGAGAATGGAGATGCAAAGCATTGAGGCCTCTGATGGGGTTATGTGGGACAAACGTGCCATGAGAGCTTGTAGACAGCTCAGCCCTGGCCCAGGAGGAGAGGGGCGTGCCTGCTTGGACTGCGGGAAAGAGGATCTGGGCTAGCGCAGGAAAATCTCAATGAACTGAACAGAGCTGTGGGTTCTAGATTGAAGGAGGGACTAACATGGGTCACTGGGCAGAGCAGAGAATTCTAGAGTCCTAGATATTAGACTTGGATTGATTTATAAGCTCTATGGCTAAATTTTTCTAAATTTTTTCCAGTGCAAACATCACCTACTCAGAGAGGCCTTCAACAACCACCCAACTACAAAAGCACTCCTTTCATCCTACTTTTTTATGTTATGACAATAATGGCGTATGTTAAATGATTTTCACATTTGTGTCTGTCTGTATTTCCTGATTTCCACACAAGAATACGGATGGACTGCAGTTTGTTATATTCTAGGTACTCAGTATGTGCTGGGGTATAAGAAGAAGAGAGGCTTAGAAATTGATGCTTCATGTCACTGTGCAATATTTTATTTTGTATGCTTATTATGCCCTTGGAAGACATGAAAGGAAATAAAAGCTTAAAGCCCCACTGTTACTATAATGGTTCATTCTTTGGTTTACTAGAAGGCTATAATTTATAATATAGCTTTCTTTTTAATCCAAAACTATCAATGGGGAAACTATTACCATTCTTATTTTACAAGTGAGGAAACTTGAAGCTCAGAGAGGTAAAACGATTTTTGCAAGGTCACACACTTGGGCTTGACAGGAGACGTGCTTGATCCCGGGCCAGGTGACCCCAGATCCATGCCTTCCCTCTAGGTTTTGCCGCATTTTGCCCATGACTGAGGCACATCTTGATTCTGTCGGCGCAACTGTTTGTGAGGCCAATTTTCTGGTCTGCACTTGTGAAGTCTTCCCTGCTGGTATAGGCAGGGGAGTTCACCAGGTCATTTAATTTTTCTCAGTGCAAGATCAGCCCCAGCGAGTGAGAACGCCAAGCTGCCCATGGGACATTGAGCTCAGCAGGAGGGAATGTCACACTGTAAGGTGGAAGAGTCTCTAGACATCTCTTACATAAAAAAATAAAATAAAATAATTTTTTAAAAATACAGCAAAAATTTGAGACCCAGAATAGAAAGCAGCTCCCTAGTTCTCCTAAGGGTTGGTAATTCTGGCATATGCAGCCTCTTTTGAAGAGAAGGAAGCAATAGAAAACCCAATTTCCTGCTTTGGAAGATGTGAGCCAGAGTTGCATTTCCCATAAGCTGGTAGACAAAGTCTGAGTTGATGAGACCACAGAAATAAGTGGCTTTCTCTTATGGAGGGTAGAGCACGACCCAGGTTCCTCCAGGCAAATTCCATGACGGAGTTGCTCTGTGCAGTGTGGGGCTCAGGATGCCGTCTCTTGAGGAGTGAGTGTGACACCTAAGGGTGTCAACACACCCCATCCCTGAGGAGGTGTGCTACCAACAAGCCACGCTGCATCACCCTGCACACTCTGGGGAGACAGAGGATCTTCACATCTACCGAGGTGTGCACCCAGCATAGCACATACCTCCAGACCACCCACAAGCTCAGCCTCTGGGGGCCACAAGAGGAGGGCCACTATTCATAGCCTCCCTGAAAACAGTGGCCTGCCTCAGCTTTTTCTCACAGGACAGGCAGGGAAATAAAATTATATCTTGTGCCACAGACACCACGCTTTGGAGCATTACTGGGTTATCTCTCTTTCTGCAGAAGCAGAATAGTTTATTGGCATAAAGGCCAAAAAAAGCCACAGTATTTTTCTGTTAGCCAGAATTTTCTCTAGGAAGGCTGAAGGTATGCTACCCATAAGCAATATGTGATAGCGTCTTCGATGTACTCACGGCGAGCCTCTCGCTTCACCCCCAGCAGCACACCAGGCGGTGGGCCTGGCCCCCCTTCACTCACTCAACGGTTGTCAAGCTTGGGAGCCAAGATCGGTGCTGGGAGGAGCTGGGAACTTGGGAACACTTCTGAAGGAAGGGAGCACGGAAAGACGCCACTGTGATTTGCCTAAGAGCACAGCACTGTGGAAGCAGCAGGATTTGGAGCGGCCTAGGCTCTGCCCTGTGGTTTGGGTATCTCTCTCCTCCCCAAGCCCCAGAGTCCACTCTCCAAACAGAAATGCAACTGGGGGGCGGGGGTCATCTCCTTCCTGTTGTCTTCTCTCTAGTCCTTTATTCTCCTGATTTACATATCACTAACTCTGCTGCTTAAAAAGAAGGGGAGAATGGAGCAATTAGGTAGAAAGGATTCCCAGGGAGGCAGTGGCTGCTGTTTCTAAAGAGGTAATTGGGGAAGAAATTTATTTATTTTTATCTGTCTGTGGAACACATGGCTAGGAAACGATGGCCACCCAGGAGAGCAGCTCCACAGCGCCGAGCTCATGCGGCAGCAGCCCTGGAAGTGACACTTGGCGACTCGATTTTCTGCCTAGTTTGAGACGCAGGATCAAACTGAGAGACTCCAAGTCACAGTTGTCCCTTGCTGAATTTGGACCTGAAGTGAGGGGTGGCGGGTGGAAGCGCCCCGAAGCCAGGCCTTCCACGCTTGCTCGCATTGTCTCTTACTCCTCTTCCCTCCTACCACAAACATTCCTAGAAGCCAGAATTCCGTTACCATCAAGGGATCAGGGGAATTGGAACTCCTCTCTTTAAAAGCCTTAAGGCCCACAAAGGCCATTCTTGTCTTTCGGAGACTCTCGTGTGACGGCTCTCGCGCTCCATACCCAGAAGGAAGTGACGTCACACAGAGGCGTGACGATGCTGTGCAGCTAAGGTTTCCTGCACGGCCCCCTCCAGCTGCTACACTAAATCCTGTCCTTCTGTCTAATCATATTTTGACACAGCTGTCCATGCTGTTCAGGACCTAAGACCCCAAAATGAGTTCCACCTGGGGATTTGGGTCTCCATTTCCGCAAGCGCCCACAAACTTTGATTAAATACATTTGTGACATTTTTCCTTTGCTAGCCTGCCTTGTTATATGCGTGTTGGAACAGCTCCAGCGATGAGATCGCTGCAGTGGTCTCCAGAGTCCAGTGACTGTCTCCTGTCCTAGGGTCACTACCCACCAAGGCGGGCAGGCAGATGCACTGCTTGGCTCCAGATGCCTTCTGTCATGCCCTTTGCTCAGCTTAAGGTGGAAAATGGGACAGAGAGAATATTGATCTTCGACCCCACTCAATGAGGCCTATGTACTGGAAAATCAAATAAACCTTCCGCTTAGCCTGTTTCGTAAAGGGCTTTTGACTGCAGTATTCGAGTTTGTTGTTCTGAACATCAAGTCCGTTTTACAATCTCTGGAAGAGAAAAGACTCATCTCAACTCTCTCCTCTTTCTCTCTCCTTCTCTTTCTCCCTTCTTTTCTTCTTTCTCTGTCCTTCCTCTCCTTCCTTCCTCTCTCTCCTTTCCTTCTTTAATACTGGCGCAACTATTTTTTACTCCGCGACACACAGGTATAATTCCTTGAAAGAAAACAGCTCTTTCATTGTATTTTTTAGAAAATGCTTTCCTGAGTATTTTGCTTACTATAGAAGGAAAGAGCTGAAGCTCAAGCTGGAGGTGTGAGTTAAGCCAAGGACAGGAAAAATACTTTTCATAAGCATATGTGTGTAGTGGTCTCTTCACTACCCCAGGAAGCCTTTATACATAGGAAAATATTTCTACTTTCCTTGAAGGGTAGAAGGGTAAGTGCCTCAGTAATGGGATTAGAGGAGAAACTATCTTTAGAGAGGAGACAGCCTGAGAGGAGTGGTACCAGCAGGCAACCCCCTTGGGTGACGGGTGTCTACTCTGTCAGTAACGTACGACATCCAGTCAGAAGTGCTTCCCTATTCTGTGTCCCTTCCATCATCCACATCTTAAAGAGAGATGGTTATATAACAACATTGCGTCTGTGGAGAAATCAAGCGTGAAACCCCGGGTCAGGATGGAGTCTTGATTTGATGATCCTAATGAAGCAGTGCAGAAAGATGACATCGCTCGTGAGACTCTGTGACACAGAAGCCAAGGGAGAAACTGAAGCAGAACTTTAGAGAGCAAAATGCCAGTGGGCAGGCCAGAAGATCATCTTGTCTTAAAATCCTCCCAAGTACTGCATTTGTTCAAGATGAAGGAATGGGAGCTTGGTATTTATTTGGATAGAATGACTAAAGTGACAGACCAGAACGGCTAAGGTACAGGTCTGGGGAACCACCTAGTGAGCCGCTGACTCGGTTTCTGTCTTGGTCACAGATCACAGTCCCTAAGAAGTGTCACCTGCAGAGGGCTGACCAGGCTCCTCTGTCCCGGGAAGCAGCACCAAGTAAAGGAATGTGACTGGGCTTCCAAATTCCCGCAATGCCATTTCTAAGGTGCTTGGCCTTGACATCCTCTTCCAGGACCTCAGCAGCAAATGAGGGCCAGGACACCCTACTCCGTTAGGTAAGGGTGGCCCAGTGGGGCATCATGACTTAAGCTACGTGTCTCTCGTACTTTGGGAGGATAATAAAAGACTTATTCCCCTACGAGAGGGCACTTACAACGCTCAAGTCAAGGAATCACTGCCCTGAAGAGAAGGAGGCAGATTTGCTGCCCTGAATTCTTCCTGGCACCATCAGCAGACACACTGGGATCCATGGGCACAAAGTAAGTCAACTGGAGCTCAGCAAAAGAATTTGTTACAGGTGAGTTCAACTATACGGTTCCACAGGGGTAGAAGGCTGGGGATTCCAACTGCCTATAAAACACGAACAATTTGATCTCTTAGATCTTCTCCCAAGCTTAAATCCCACAGGTCAGAATGTCAGAATGTGATCTTTTCCTTTCATTACATGAGGAAATGAAACAAGTACTACTTCATAGGCAAAGGCTTAAATAAGTGGCCCAAAGTAGTGTGTCGGGATGTCTTCAGGTTCAAGCCATCCTTCTTCAGCTTTACTATGCATGGGATGCATACAGATACTATTTCATTCTGTCCCTAGGACCTGGGTTCTAGGAGCTTGTTCAAGAGAGAAGCATAAGTCAAGCTTAGCTTGAACACAAAGAAGTAGGACTTGTACTCCTCCAGTTCTTTTTAGGTCAAATAAAATCATAAAGGGTCCCCTAACTCTTCATAGCAGATTATTGGCTTGGCCAATAATTTTACTTAGTTGATTGTTTTCTGGACAACAAGACATCTATAGCATGAGCTCTCGTAGGAAGTCCCTACCCACTTGCCTAAATTCTACATGTCTGGGATGTGGAATTTTATGCCTTGGTTATACTGAATAGTACTACCTACCGTCTCTTTAATAGATAAGCACCGCCAAGCTAAGCGAATGTGATGCCGGACTGAAACAGAAAGCTTAGCCAATCCTTTGAGGTTGACTTTCTTAATATTTGCAAAGAAAGCAGAGCTTTCCTCAGGAGCTTCTTGCCAAGATTCGGAATGAAATCACTCTAAGCCCATGATGTGAGAATCATTGACTAGAATCCACAGGGGTATTTAGACAGGCATTACTGTATATTTCTGTCAATTAAAAATGCCTAAGGCCTCCATTTGTAGTTTGTCACATTGACTTTCCAGAAAGGAATCAGAAAATCCACAAGTAAAAGGAAAAAACAAACAAACAAAAAAAAACGAGCAAACATGAAGATGTAGTCTAGATGGCTTAAAGACATTAAGTAACAGGTAAAGCCTAGCCTCTAAGTAACACAAGTAGATATGCAGTTGCTCTGGTACATAGAGCTGGAAGGCCAGGACTTAGCGATGGAAAACCTGGAGTAACCAGCGTAGGAAGGTTTGTAGTTTGGGTGTGGTTTGAGGCTTGCTTAAAAAGGTCTCCTGTCATGGGGAGCTTCACCACTGTGCTGCTGGTAATAAAAGGTGGAGACACCTTCACAACATTAGGCCTTGTGGGAAGTTGTTGGGTCACCAGGGGCAGTGGCTGTAGAAGGCATTAGGTAGTTCTTTCTCTGAGAAAAACCTGATAGCTCATGGGCGAAGATGGTTATAAAGCAGCGGTTCTCAACCTGTGGGTCTCCACCCCAGCGGGGGTCGACCGACCAAAACACAGGGGTCGCCTAAAGCCAACGGAAAATACATGTTTTATTTTATTATTTTATTCTGAATCAAAACTGTAGCAAAATTACAGTTTTGAAGTAGCCACCAAAATTATTTTTTGGTTTGGGGTCACTGCAACATGAGGAACTATATTGCGGGGTCTCGGCACTAGAAAGGTTGAGAACCACTGTTATAAAGGAAGCAAACCTGGCCTCTCTTCTTCCATTTCCTGGCTCAAGACGTGATTCTTCAACCCTCTGTGTGCTCCCTTCCATAAGGAGGCGCCCTCCATGGTTAGGGCTCACCACAGACTAATCCAGGATGTACCTTGAGCTTGCAGAACTGTGAGCTAAGTAGACCTCCTCTTCCTCAGTGAGCTTTCTTTAGGATTTGCACCCAGTTCAAGATGGGACTCATTTGAGCTCATACTGTGACAAGTCTAAACCCAAGACCTTTTCTCTTTAGCTAGGGAAAAATATGAAGGAACCAGAAAAAGTGAAAAGCACAGAAGGTCAATCCTCAGGCCCTGGATGCACTGTGCTCTCGACTCTGAGCATAAATCACTCTCTTTACAATTCCAGGCTCCACATACGGGATATCTGCATTCTTAGAAAGAGTAAAGAGATGGCTCTACGACCACCAGATTTAATTTTATTAGCTAATTAATTGATTGATTTGCTCGGTACAGGGTCTTGCTAAGCAGCTCAGCCTCCCCAGTGGTGGGATTACAGGTGTGCTCCACCACACCCAATTTTGGGGAATAGCAAGGCACGGCTGGGGTTCTAGGAACTAAACTTGAGTCCTCAAGCTTTCTAGGTAGGCACTGAGACTGCTGAGCTGTCTCCCAGCCTCTCCACCATTAGATTTAAATGTTGACTTCCCTTTTAGACTGATGAGAAGAACAGGGCACTATGGAAAAAATAACATTCAGAGAAAGGGAAACAAACCTCACAATGGCAGATGACCACCAGCAAGTACTCTGCAAGCACCTTCTCCCAACAGTGGCAACAAGTAATGCCTTCTACATTCTTGCCTTGATGCCTAATTTTCAAACAGATTTTTGTGGTTGCCTATTTAATATTTTATAAGATCTGGTGAAAAAGTAAAGGTAGCGGCATCATTGTCCTCATTCCACACTAGAAGAAAAAGGTTCAATAATGCAGCTGTGGCCATAGTTCACGAATGGCGGCTTTCCAATCATGGCCATTTGAGTGTGCTGTGGGAAGCTAACTGGCTGTGAACTCGGTGCACCCAGCTGAGTTGAGCCAGGGTGGTAATGGACGTTGAACCCGTCTGAGGTCTGTTGCCAGCCAGCAACATTAGAGGCAGAACATCAGAAGCTGCTGAAATGCTGCTGGGGAAACCGGAGATGCTGTTGGAGCCTTTGGAAGCTGCTGGTTCTCTCGGGCTGTTTCACTAGAGGACCTTGTCATGCTGGCTTTCCTGGTGATCTTGGTGTTGGAGGAGCTGGGGACCTTTGTTGTTGCAGAGAATAGCTGTGGCTCATTTTGAGGGCATGCTTGTCCTTATCTCCTGGTTCTGGAGAGGAAGATGGTACACTGCTCAGCCTCCCAAAGAAGTTTTGTCACAGTGGTTTTCCTTACAGAAACTCAGCTCTCCTCACTGCTGGATGAGCTCAGGACCTCACTGTTGCTGAGGAGAGCTGTGCTGCCGTTGGGTGAGCTCTGCTGCCTACCTTAAGTTTTACTTCCTGGTTCCAGTTCAGATTCCTCAGCCTGCTAGCACAGATCCTTCATCCCTCTGGCATGGACATCCCAGCTTCCACCACTGACCTTTGGCCCTTCCCAGGCTGATCAGTGAATCAGGTCTGCATGCGATGTTGTTGTATCTAGGCCTCCTGCTGGACTCATGGAAGGCACTGTTATGGGCTCTAGGCTTTCACTAGACTCACACAGAATATTAGGATCCAGGCCCTCAGCTGGATTATTTGGTCTTTAGTGTGTGGACAGACTTCCTACACTCTTGAGTATGACTCTTTGGGTGATTCATTATAAAACAATATTATTAAATGTGTCCTGTATTGCATTATTTCCCTTGCAAAACCCCAAACCACAACAGGGTGGTATACAGGAAACAGATGAACAGGTACTAGAAATCTTCCCACATGTGTGTAGCAGCTATCTCTGGACACACCACTGGAGGAATGAAATGGTATCTCTGATATATTGTAAAATGTTACATTCCGTATTAGAAATTTTGATCGTATTACACATAGTCATTATGCCTGTTGGGCGCTAATGGCTTTGTATGTGTCAACAATAATCATGACAATAAGTCTACATTTTCCATATAGCACATTAGCCTGGTAGTGCGGGGCAATGGATTTTGTCCCTAAGCGATCCTTGATCCTTTCCTAATCCTTGTCTAATCCACACTTGTGTGTACACCTGCGATCCCCATAACATCCTTTCCCACTGTCCCCAAGGAGCTGAAGGAGCTAAGTCACACATGGCCACATCTACAACACCCATTTGAGATACTTCATGTTGCTCCTCTAGTCCTTCCTATTGATTCTGGTGATGACTAGGGCCCTGCCCTTCACAAAGGCTCCCTCCAAGTGTTCAGAGCTATTTCTCTCTCCATCTTAAGATAGCTTAGTGTTCCATGGGCTATATGTTAGAGCTGCCCAATGCTCCCGTAGACTTGTACAAAACCATCACAGTAGGTTTATTATAAGTGTATTCTTTCCCTAAGGTCTGGTATGCAGCGAGGCAGCAGGCAGATCAAAGGCAAACAGTGCCTCCTCTCTGCACTTGGCACATTTCTCTGGAGCTTTATCTGGCCTTTCATATCCTTCCTGAGAAACTTTCCTTCTTGGCCAATGCTGCAAATAGACATTTACTGAACTCTTCTTCAACTGGATCCCAATTCTAGATGACCTCAACCTGGCTTTGAAGCCTTGGTTCTCTTATCACAGATGTCATACACAGAGGGCAGGGAGCAGCTGGAAAACACAATGGAAGCGTGAATTAGCTCTGGCACACAATTTTAGGTGCTGAGATCAAGGCCGTTTGCTCTCTGATCTTGGTAAATACAGAAAGCAGGACCAGTTTCAGGGGCACAAAATCGACATCGGGCTCTACTGCCCTTTCTAAACATAAAACATATGAATGTCACTGCTGTGAAATCCGTTTCCAGAGTTCAAATACTCAGACCAAAGACTAATGAGGCAGCCCTTCTCACACTTGTGTACAGGCACACCTGGCGTGCAAGCCCTGCCCAGGACAGCTGGTGTTAGCCACACATAGCACGGCACCCCATGTATTCTTATGCTCTTGGAAAGTAGTGTAGACACTCCTTAAATAAAGAGACCAGAGGAGCAATAGATCACTTCCTGTGTCTATTTCTCAGGGAAAGGCAATATTTCAAGGAAGTAAATGTTTTACAACTGCATAGTTTCCACTTAGCCTCTGACATGCTGCCATTGTAAATCTGGTGTCTGTCCAGCTGACAGCCTCCCCAGGCAACATTTCGCTCCAGTCTCTCTAGGAAGAAAAAATGGATGGGGAGGGGAGAAAGAGAGAGAGAGAGAGTCAGTTAGGTAGTGACCGTTTCAGGCTAGGTCTGTGCCTTCTGGCTCTGAAGAAAGAAATAGTAGTAGTAATATAATCAGGACACCACGAGTGACCACCATAAAGCCAAGGAACAAACTCGCAGGTTCTTACCCCCGAACTCCTCAAAGCGTGCTATGTGTTTTCTGCTGAGGCAGACAAGAATTTAAAAGTGGCTTTTGTTAAAAACAAAACAAGCAGAAAACCCTTTGCCTCTTCCCTTGGGCCTATAAACTCCTAGCAGATACTTAAACGAAGAGCAAAGCATGAGCTTCGTGTTGCAGACTCTGCCCCCAACCCTTCCCTGCTCTGCACGTGGGCCTATGAGGGTCAGCTCCGCGAGTCGCACGCTCTCCATCGGCGTGGTCCTGCCGCTATGGCCCAGCCAGGCTCCTTTTCTTGTCTTCTCTCCTGCTTTCCAAGTTGATAGCTTTTGCCGAGGAACTCTTAGTGTCATCTTCCTTTTCATGTCCCCTTTTTGCTGCTACAAGGACCCATAGTAGCGGGTGACAAGAGCCTGACGTAAGAGAAGCTGAGTGGAGGAAAGAGAAGGCAGCACAGGGATCTTGGGACTGTCTTTTCACGGTCCTTTCCACTCGGTACCTGCACAGGAGTAGGAACTGTGGTTAGGAATCAGTACTGAAGCTTTTTCTAAACATTAAGTTTCAATCATCTAATTCCTTGGTGTCTCTATTTCCTGTGTACTGAAGAAAACAATGTATTTATTCCACAAATACATGGGGCACTCACTCTACACCAGACTCTGGGTTAGTTGCCTGGAAGCTGGGGAAAACAGGCAAACAAAAGAATAAACAAAATACAATTCTTTCCACCTGATTCTTTTTTTTTTTTTCTTTAGTGTATTTAGCACATGGTCTATAAGGTCTCACTACACAGACTGTACTCGTAGGGATCCTTCCTGTTTTTCAGCCTTTCAATTACTGGGATTACAGGCACGTGCCACCATACCCAGTCTCATTTGCCATCTCAGTGTGCTCCAGGGGCAGGGTTGGTATGCAGGACAGAGATCAAACCCCGACCTCTGCGTTTGCCTAAGTAGGCACTTAAATCCACTGAGACATCTGGCCAGCCCTTCCATCCAATCTTTGCTGGATGATTTCGTTCTTAAAAGTTTCTCCTCTCCTGGACAATGTACCATCATTTTCTTTATGGTCTAACCATTGATTTCAGCTTTCCCTGAACACTCAAGTATATGCTCACCCTCTCTTGCCACCCCTGGTATTGTTGCCATAGGGAACTATGGAGTAAATAGGTCCCTGTTATGGTTTATGTCTAGTTGTCCCCCCAAACCCTCATGCAGTCATGGGGTGGGGACTTCTATAGATTGAGACTTGACTCATGAATCACTGGGATTATGTGATTTAGTACTGATCTAGAGTTTGAGACTTGATCCATGATCCCTGGGATTATGTGTTTTAAGTACTTCTGGGATAATGGGTGTAACCAAAGGCACATAAACTGAGGCAGAGAGCCTGAATGTAATATAAAGAGAGACAGAGAGACAGACTGAGGCTGTTGCTCTCTGCTCCCTCGGTTGTTCCATTGCCTCTGTCGCCATTGTTGCTGTTCTGCCACCATGAACTGGATGCTCTCTGCCCTGTTCCCCTCAGCCTTAGGCCAGACGAATATGGACTGAAATCTCCAGTAACTGTGAGCTAAAAAACCTTTCCTTCCTTCATTCTTTGTGTCAGGTACTTCTCCCAGCAACAAGTAAAAAGCAACGAAGACATTCCCTATCAAAAAGCATTCTCTTCAAATCCTCAAAGAACCATTTCTCTAACCTTCATACATAATGCAATCACAGTTATAACATTATTTTGGTCTTTACCCCTTAATCAACGGTTGCATCCCCCACTTGACTGAGACTGCCATATGCATAGCGCTCACACCTGCTCCGTGGCAGTGCTATTTGCGGATCCCAGCACACTTCAGATATGCACCTGGCACTCAGTTGTTCCTGGATGAACGAGGTGGCGAGCATCTGGCTTGTATTCTGCTCTTTCCTCATGGATTCTTTCTAGGGCTTGTTCAGTCCAGTGGCCTCATGGTATCGATGGGAAAACTGAGTTCCTAAGGGAAAGAATTTAGTTGAGCTCATGCTGTATGTTAAATACTGGGGCAGAACCAGGACATCTATTTTCTCTCTCTTCTGCCTTTGGATGCCCGAGCTTCTGATTCTTGGGTCTTTGGATTTAGGCTGAATTATACTACTAGCTTTTCTAGTTATTTAACTTGCAGACAGCAGATGATGGAACTTCTTGGCCTTCATAACCATATGAGCACATATGAGCAGAATATATATATATATATATATATATATATATATATATATATATATATCCTATTTTTTTCTGCTTCTCTGGAGAATCCTGAGTAATGCACTTGGCCAGAAATTGTATGCCAGACTAAAGAATGATGAGATGGAACAAAGCCCTACTTGGTCTCTTATAGTAAGATCCTGGTAGGCAAATAGTTTCTCTACTTTTTGCTTCACCCTTCCATTTATTCTGTCATTAGGATGTAGTATAAGCAAGGGGGAGCAGGCTCAGCCTCAAGATATATGCGTAGTCCAGGGACGTTAGACACAAAAAAATGGAAATAGTCTAATATCTTATAAGTTGCGCACATGCTAACCTTTTGGATGCCTGGGAGAGAGATACTGACAGGATGGAGGAACACGTATCAATTCCAGAAGCATCTGAAATGAAGAGACAAGTGCCCAGAGTGGGTGTTGGGTAAAATATAGACAACGTAGGCTTGGAAATAGGCAGCTAAGCAGGACCAGATAGTGAGGCAAGGTTCTCAAATTATGTGCATTTTGGTAGCAGTAGCGATAAGCGAGGAGGGCAGAAGCAGAGAATATGAAGGTGCGAGCACGCACATGCTAGAGGCGCTCCAGGGACAGACGGCCGGATGCAGCTAGCAGTTAGGAGGAGGAGCTTTGCTGGGCCTAATGGGTCTTGAAGTCTTTTTTGTTGATTGAAGTTTTATGTAACACCAATGTACCTACCCTCATCTAAAGTAAGCTACTGTAGGACCAATAAGGCATATTTGTGGCCCTGAGCAGGACCCCAGACTTCACAAACTCTTCCGGTTGCCCAAGGACTCCCAGCTCTGTAGATGGAGAAGGCAAAGCAAAGAGAGCTACACTGAGACCTACGGATGTGGTGGGGAAGCGGAAACCAAGCCGACATTTGGTGTGTTGTAGCATTCCCAGCTCTGGTTTAACACAGGCGATGTGTTTCACTCACAAACTGGCACTGAGAGCTCATTTACATTTAAATAAGAGGCTTGTTAATGCCAGCAGGAGGACTCTGTCAATGCCAAGCCTGGCTGAGGATTCCTGCCAAGGAGTTTCTAAGAGCATCGCTCTAGGAAACTCCCCCAGAAGAGATGCAAGCATGCCTTCTCATTAAGACAGCTCTACCACAGTGACATTTGCCTCAGAGCAGCAAGCCTTTGGCTGGGCTGGAAGCAAGTTGTTGAGTCTCAGAAAGTTATCTGCTGCCAAGATAGTCGTTTAGCTCAATTTGGCTCCACACACACTCAGAGACCACCTGGCATGAGATGCCTTGGTCGGGAGCATGGTTAATTCCTGGCCCCTGGCATCGACCAGCCATATTGGCAGAGCCAGGTGTTACAAAGCACATGCAGAAGGTCATGTTACAACATAAAAAGAGGGCATAGTCCACTGTCAGGCATCTCTTACACGGGAAGATTTTTCCTTAAATTAACCAGAAATATGTTCTTTTTGAGCACAAACCATGTGATCAAATGCACGCAGATGCCAAGCAGGGAACATGGCTAACTGAAGAGAAGTGTTTGTAAACCCCTCAGAAACTGTATGAGGTTGTGCTAACCTGAAATATACTTCCGTAGTGTAAAGGGGCAAGTAATACTCAGCAAAGACGGATCTTAGGTTTTATAAATATCGATGACATCCTGTGATGTTTCAAGAATAATGCGGAAGGCAGGACATTAGACAAGTGTCACAACACAATTTGTCAGTGCTCCTGGAGATAAAAGTACTATAAAAACAATAATACACAACCTGCTACAGACACATAATCTATAGACACCTAAGACCACAAATAATTAACATAGTTCAAGCTGCAAATAGACTAGCCACTGGGGAGCCCAGGAGAGTGATGGCTAATATCTACAGGTTGGATTTTGTTTTGGGAGTATAATGAGAAACTGATGTTTAAGCTCAGTCAGAAAGATGAGCAGAAGTTAAGCCAGGCAATAAACAGGGAGGAGAAAGGAGGGACTTTATGCAAAGGCCTGGAGGACCACGTGAGTGGATTTGAGAACATAAAGGCAATCTGATGGAAACACTTTAAAATTCAAGACAGGAAAAAGATGGAGAGGTGAGTCAAGGCTAGACTGAGGAGGGCATCCCGATCCACTGAAAGCATCTGGGCTTTGGTCTCAGAGCAACCTGGTTAGGCAGAAGAGTGACAAAGTACAGACTGATGCCAGATGAGTCCCCAAAATGTTGGGTACCCCAGTTCTTACAAAGAGAAGCGGCACGGTGCAAAGACGTGGAGTCAAAAAGTCACTCGCTGTCCTGCTTAGCTCCCCTACCCTGTGCACAGGGGAAATTGGTTTACTTATCAGGTGAGAAGACTGAACACTGATGGTGTATATGCCCTGATGATTGTATGGGAAACCAGAGAGCGATTGTAATCTGCTCGTCAGGATCTGGACGAAATGATGAAAAGCCTTACAAGCAGCATTCTCTGGGGCTCTGCAAGAAAGATGAATGCTATCAGCTACAAAAATTGTCAAGGACCTGTTGCTTATAAATGCCCCAAACATGATTTAAATAGTTGATGATTCGACAGTCTTCACATGGTTTCTCCTATCAAGGTCAGTTTGGCTTTTAGTATTTAAACGAGATCGGGCCAAGCACTCATGTCAGATACAGTGAAGACCTTGTGACGTGACCCGAATCCCAGTTATGTCCAGTGATTCTTGTTCTCCTAGGGGCTCGGGCTGCAAATTCTGTTTAATTCTCCAGGCATGTTCTGTGCTCTACTGCACCCCGACTGTCTCTTTTCTACAATATACCACCTGTGTGGCACAGCCCTGCCAAAATATCTTTCACCTCCCCAAGGCACTCGGGCCCTAGGCAAAGAGCATGGTCAATTTTTATTGGAGATTTGGGGAATGGAGAGCTTCATAGCCCAGCAGGAAGCCACTTCTTCTGTACTTTCATAGTCCTAGATTCTAAGCTTCTTTTCAATTAATTTGCTTTTTTATTTTCCAGGATTCCTTTTCTTCAGTTCCTTTTCAACTTCCTATTCCTGAATGATTTCTCTTCCCTTATATTTTTCAAAATTCTTCTGCCTTCCTACATCTCAGTTCTTTTTTTTATTAAAAAAAAATTTGTTTTTAAACTTCATTTATTGATGTTATGGCCAGCTCAGCCTGCCCTCAGGGTGGGGCTGGAGCAGTGGAGCAGCCTGTGGTGTTGGGGATCAAACTGCAGTCCCTGCAGTTGCCTAAGTTTGCCTAAGCAGGGGCTTTAGACCACTGAGCAATCTTGCCGACCCCCCTTCTTCTCAGTTCTTACTCTGAACCTAATCCAAGACTTATAAACATTTTGTACTCAAGGTCTTACTTGTTAATAACCCAGAAGGCCTTGATTGAAGATTCTGCCCATGTCTTGACTCTCCAGTGATATAGGTAGGGAGAAGGAAGTAGCAGAAGGATTTATTTTCTTACTTATATGCAGTGTACAACCTTCTTCCATTTGGGAAGGTAAAGGAGGAATAGTAATAGTTTGTATTTTGATGCTGTTACAGCCCTTGAAAATAACCCCAGTGTCTAGGTACTAAGAAGGCATGGTAGAGTTGTGAGATGGAACATCATAGAACCATTCGGGTGATTTTATAAAGCAGCTTCGGATTGCTTAGGATATGATCAGAGGTAAATACTCAGCATATATGATAATAACAAAAATGAAAATATAAAGCAATATGCTACCCTGCTATTTAAAACATACGTTCACTTTATACATGCAAGAAAAATGGTTTTGTCTAGAGAAGTTTCAGTCAGTGAGAGTCATTCTCCCCCCAGGGGTGTTTGGCAGTGTGGAAAGACTTTTTTTTTTTTTTTGATCACTACAAATAAGGAAGAAGGGTGTGCTAGCAGCAGCTAGCACACAGAGGCTGGCGTGCTGCTAAACTCCCAGCAATGCGAAGGCTTGTCCTAACCACAAAGCATTACCCCGCTCAGTGTTAGGAATGTCAAGGTTGATCAAGTGTGTGCTAGAAGACGCCTTCACGGAGAACTAACACGTTCTTTTTGCTTGTCTGTACTTTCTATTTTTCTATGGTGAGCATGTATAGATTTTAGCTAGTGTTGCAAAGGGGCATTGAGTACTCCGGGAACAGATCTGGAGCGAAGGCCTGTACTTTTGCTATGTGAATTAAAAGCACTTCAATCTAGTGCCCTAGGTTCATTTCCTACCACTCTTCCTCTAAAATCACTTCTTGATATTGGGAACCCAGTATTCCAGAAGTAGCAGCTCACTTCCTCGCTGGCTATGCTCATATTCAAGCAGTGTTACATGACCCTCGTCTTTGAGCGTTGCCACTCGTTCGGTGATTTGCTATTAACTGAAACAAGCGATGTGCCAGAACTAAGGAGGTAGAGCAAGTGTCTGGCCAGAGGAGCCAGGGTGTCTGGCACATCCAGAGCTCCAGGTTACTGATGCTCCATTCACGGAGGTCCTTTACATTGTCTTAGAAAACCTTTGCAAAGGGATTATTCTTGTCATCAAAGGGTGTTTGCTTGGAAGTTTAATCACTCGAAGAAGTGGTTTATTGCCCCCATAGACTCATCTGCTGTGAATACTAGTCCTAATTAGTAGCTGAAATCGTGATGATTTAGCAGAACCTCTGCGTTTGATGCTGTGGTTTTGAGGCCAGTATTCATAGTTGAAAAGAACGAGGTAAACATCTTTGCCATGTCCTGAATCGCTTTTCCTAATTCCCAGGGACCTGAGAGGTCTTTAGAGGTTCTCTTTTTCCTTTGACCCCCCAAACGACTGGAAATTTGAAGCTACAGAAGCGACGCATGCTGTGGGAAAAGTGCATCCCACGGTCATAAGGATCTCCGGTCATGTTTCCAAAGGGAACTGTGCTGCTTGGTGAATACTCTAGCTTCGTATGATGAAAGGAGCAAAATCTCTCCGAAGGAAGATGTTTTCCCTTCTGCCCAAGGATGGCGATGGCAGGCTTTCCCTGAAAGTAGCATAGATGGTGGTCCCCATGCCACTGGGTTGACTGGAGGAGATAGAGAGAGAGAGAGAGAGAGAGAGAGAGAGAGAGAGAGAGACAGAGAGAGACAGAGAGAGACAGAGAGAGATAGAGAGAGACAGAGAGAGATAGAGAGAGACAGAGACAGAGACAGAGAGAGCACTGAGACTGCTGCTGGAAAGTTCAGAAGCAAGCATAGTGCAGGTAAGGACTAGAGACTCAACCTAGAGGGACTGACTAAGGCAGGGGCTCCGGTCTTCCAAGGTCTTAGCAGGAGACAGTAGAGAAAACACTGGGACTGATCCTGCCAGGTAGGCTTGTCCTCCTACAGTTTTGGTTACCCATCACCTACCGTGGATACGAGAGAAGAGCTGTACCTGGTCTCAAAGGTACCTGTGAACAGGGACCTCTGCTTGCGTTCCCTGAAGGCACCCTCAGAGCTGCGGCCCTGCTCTCTTCACTGTATCTCAGACAGGAGCCGCTACCAGTTGCTGTTAGTGACACAGTCCACATGGAGCAAGGCTCTGGCTTTCTCTGCTCTGGGCGAGTGACACTTGTTTCCCAGGAGACAGAACTAATAAGACGAGTCTAGGGGGAAGCAGAAGAAACTGTTGACAGCCTAAAGATATGAGGACTTGTTTTTGAAGCTCCTGAGTCAAGACAGTGTCTCTGTCCAGGCTCTATCCCTTAATTGGGGAGGTCAGGGTGACACTGCCGAGCTCAGCCTGGGACGCAGGAGTGTCAGTTTCTCCCTCATAGAACTAGGCCAGGCCGTTTCTAACTTGGATTTCAGTATTACTTACTGCATTTGTGAATAAATAGCACAGAATGACAAAAACAACATCCAAGATAAAACAAACAAAACTCAAACATTGCTCAACTTGAAGGTACTCTGGGGAGACTTGAGCTCTCCTCCTTCCCCTTTGTCTCTGTCTCAAGGGATTTTGATGTGAGGAAGTCATTCTGTCCAGACTGCGAACTATAACAACAGCCCGGAACTTTCCATTGTACCGAGGAGGGGAGCAAAAGGGCGGGAGGAAGTAATATTAGTCAGTATTTAGTCACACTTGAGAACAATGGGGCCATTTAGGTTGGCTCCACGTCACATATTGTGATCTCTTTATGGCCAAGAGGAAGCCCTTTCAGTAGGAAAATTTCACCCAGTGTTTGAAGCTATTTGAGACCCTCATCTGCCCTCCACTCATGAGAGCACAGAATATGAAATTGTTCTTTGCAGCCCTTGTACACACACACAAAAAAAGGCTCAGGAGGAAAAATAATGGAGTGGAAAATAGGTCAGAGGGAACAAAGTGCAGGTCTGTACTGGTGTGTCTTCCTCTCTTCCGGAGAAGTGTAGCTGCCTCCTCTTGCTTTGGAGCGGCAGCTGTGCCTCCATTTCCTTTAGGGAGAGCTCTGGAAAGACAGAACGTCTTGACGGCTGGCCAAATAGGTCAGAGGATTAAAGTACCTGTAAAAAGGCTCAGGGGCCAGAAATTTGATCCCGGGGCCTGCCGTGCCAGCCCTGCCCTGGGGCATGCTGAGAAGGCAGTTGAGACTGGGCATGTTGGCGCGCGCCTGTAATCCCAGCACTTGGGAGGCTGTAAACAGGTGGATCAGAGAGCGAGCGAGAGAGAGAGCGAGAGAGAGCTAGAGAGAGAGAGCGAGAGAGAGCTAGAGAGAGACAGAGAGACAGAGAGACAGAGAGAACTACCCTATACAGAGTTCATTCATTCAGCCTGTCCTTCCTTCCTTCCTTCCTTCCTTCCTTCCTTCCTTCCTTCCTTCCTTCTTTCCTTCTTTCCTTCCATGACGCATATAATTAATATACTTTAGTATCTGTTGGCTATGCATTTGCTCAGGCCTGTTTTATACCTGGCCTGAGCACAACATAATTTGCCTTGATGAAAATTTGAGCAGAAGAAAAATGAATTTTGGTTCCATACCAGTCTTTTAAGCACACATGCCTGTTCAAGTCATGGAAATACACCAAAGTGAGAAACACCCGTACAGAGGTCAACGAGAGAGGTCCTATACGGCTGGGTCTTGGAGTAGGAGTCAGATCAAAGATAAACAATGGCAAAAGAGCAAGTAAGAGAAGCAGATGCTTTTTCTAATCAGTGCAGACCCAGGGAGAACGATCTGAGCTCTGTCCTCATTTCTGCAGGGATGACTCAGCATCTGAGAGAGACAAGAACGGGGACCTCCAGTGAGTAAGAAGCCGAGCGCAGCCAGGGAGGCGAGAAGGCCCTCCGCGTCAATGTGGTCAGTCCCGCTGAGTCGGCTAGCTGCTGACATGCAAGGTGGGACACACCGCTGTCCACCTGAGGAGAGTCAGAGGCTCTCCCTTCCTGACGATGACATGGAGAAGGAACTGCTGTCACAGCCTTGTGAGATATCCCTGGGGTTGTAGCAGGCACAGACATGGATATCTCAAAGGGAAAGGAAAAGGATTTATAGATCCAAGCTTGTAGAGCCAAGGTCTAAGAGAACATCAGAGGTCTCTGTCTAGAAGAGATGTTAGCTTCTGATTACACGCGTGAACTTTTCAGACAGGTGTGAGTTAGTTGCTCAGAAACTTCACGCAGTGTTTGAAGGGATTTGAGGTCCTCTCTTTTCCACTACCTGCTCCAGTCTAGGATATACAATAGATCTACAGAGTCCACAAGGAAAGAACGTGAGCTGAGTCATTCAAATGACGCAGCATCAGGCTTCCAGAAGCCATGACAGCCTCGGTCAAGTCTTGGGCGCAGGGTCTCAAGTGGAGTCTTCATGTGCCAGGAACTTTGTGTCTTTCTCAGAAGGTTTCAAGGTCACACTGGGTGACTGGAATTGTGTCCTTGGGGGTGAAGGAATGATCAGGATCGTGGGGTGTTTGTAGCAACTGAGGTTCGAAATTGGGAAGGAAGGAGATTCTTTGGTCCACATTTAAGGTGGTTGCTTGTGGGATTTTATGTAGAATTCTACAGCATGGTTAGTTTTACACCATCCTAAGGAAAGCATAACTTCCTGGGCAAAGCAGTCAATGTGGAAAGGGATGCACATTTTGCTTTGGATGTGAGTCTGGGGAGAAGTTGTGGAAGAATCAATTTAATTCCATAACATCATCACTTAGTTAGAGCCAGTGATATGCCTGGCTGTACTAGATACTTGGAAGAAATCTAAATAACACAATTTACACTTCAGAGGAATTATAATTGTTTGGATACGTGGACTTAGATGCAACCAAGAAAAGGGGTGTGAACGTCTTTATGAAGGATGCCAGAGACAGAACTGCGGGAAAAGACAGAGAAGCATCTTCTAATTGCCCAACTCACATTCCAATCTTTGCTATTTTTAATTCATTTCATCTGCATTTCCTACAAGAGTTGTTTTAAGGGTTTATGTAAGAGTTCAGGCAAATCCTATGAGCGCTCGACTTGGTCCTCTGCCTTGGGCACCTTTGTCTTGGACATACCAGAGAGACAGAGGTGCCTGGAGTATGACTTCAGTCCTTCAGTCATAATGTGCAAAGGTGGTAGACGTGTAACATGGATTATCACGGACGACAATGAAATGAGTGCCTAGCATGCTGCAGCCCACCTGAAGCCATGGGGCACAGACACGTCCTGCTTAATGACCGAGGTCTGGCCCTGTGAGTGGATGGCCCTCATGGGTTGGTCACCAGATGAGAAACTGTGCCTCATGTGCACATCACTGTATTCAGAGCAAAGAAACGGTCAGAAGAGAGCTCCCCTGATGGCTTTTATTTGAATAAAATCCTCTCATGCTGTACTTTAATGTATAATAGCACAAAAAACTATAGTACTGTAGCTTGCTATACAGTACCATCTACAAAAATTGCATTATTGCATAAACAAGATGTATTGTATAAAAAGACAGTGAATTCAATAAACAAGATGTACTGAAAATGAGATGGATTGTAAGTCAGGACAGTGACTCGCATGTCCAAATAGTGTGGATTTATTATAAGTCCAAATAATTTTCTTTTTTCTTTTCTTTTCTTTTTTCTTTTCCTTTCTTCTTTCTTTTCTCTCTTTCTCTTTCTTTCTTTCTTTCTTTTTTTTGTCTTTTTGAGACAGGGTCTTGCTATGCATTTCAGGTTGGCCTTGAGCTCACTTTTGTAGCCCAAGCTGGTTTTGAACTTGCACTGATCCTCCAGCCTGAGCCTCCCAAGTGCTGGGATTATGGGGGTGCGCCACCATGCCTGGCTCCGAAATAGTTTCTTAAACAGGTTGTTGAAAGAGGAATATCTGTATTAATACTACCAGTGAAGTCCTCCATAGCTTTCATCTGTCCTAACTCCTTCTTTTCATCCCTTCTAAGGAATGTGTGTGTGTGTGTGTGTGTGTGTGTGTGTGTGTGTGTGTATGTGTGTAACTTTAAGCAACATAATTTACTTTATAATTATGAATGTATTTATTCTTCTATGACTTTTTCCCCACTCCATATTGTATTTCTGAGGCTTAGTCATACTTTTTTCTTTTCTTTTTGCCTTTTTTTTTTTTTGTACAGGGTCTCACTACGCAGCTCAGACTCAGACTCAGACTCATAGTGATCCACCTGTTTCCTGCCTCCCAAGTGCTTGGATTACAGGCGCCCACCAGGAACCGAACCCTGGCCCCCACGCTTCCCTAAGCAAACGCTTAGTCCCCTGAGCTATACCACTGGCCCTAGTCATATTTTTTTCTAACATGGAATTTTCCTTACCTAGACTGGTCTTGAACTCCTGGACACACAGGATTATTTCACTTTAGCCTCCTGAGTAGCTGGAGTGTAGATGCATGCTGCTATAGCTGGAGAACTGACCACATTGACTTATTCAACTGTAATTCATTGATTTTCACTGTTACCCATTTTTCTAAAGTAGGACTAAACTCTTATTGCTTTATCCATATTTCTTGAGTGGCCACTTGTGTGAATTTCAATGTTTTGCTATTGTTAATGCCAACACTCCAGAGGTCAGTCTAGGCTTCCTAACATGGAGAAGAAAGGACTTGCCAGACACATCAGTTTGAACCCAACCACCGCTCCATAGGTCTGTGTGCTAAAGATTTGCTCCCCCAGGAGGCTATGGAGAAATGCTACGTGAAGAGGTGAGGCTGCGCGGGAGGCTTAGGTTATTGCAATGTGGACTGGAAGGCTACAGTGAGACTCTGGTTCTCTGTGTCGTCTACCATGTGAAGTGATCCGTTTGATGCACCACGCACCCCTGTCATATGCACTGCCTTGTCACAGACCCAAAAGTAACCCCAAATTGGGGATTTTAGACTAAGAGCTTGATTTGGCAAGCGTAGGGACCAGGGTTCAATTCCCAGTCATTTGTGTGGTACCAGGCCCACCCGTGGGATGCACTGAGCGAAGGACTGAGTCTGGGCATGGTGGCACAGGCCTGTAATCCTAGTGTTGGGGAGGTTGAAAACAGAAGGATCACTATGAGTGTGAGTTGTGTAGTGAGACCCCATACTGAATACATAAACGAAAGAAAAAAGAACAGAATATTATGAAAGCCTATGTCTACTATATATATATATATATATATATACATATATATATATATATATATATATATATATATATATATATATATATATTAATATACCCAAATAGATTGTTCAGGATATACTGCTTTATCCAGCAAACTTGCTAAACGTTTTTTAAACTTTAAGCTTATGTATGTATGTATTTATTTATTTACAGAATCTCAAAAGAAGAAAAATTTAACAATGGTTGCATTATATATTTTCATCATCAAATCAGTATAGATCAACAGACATAGGTAGGTAAGACTGATCAAACAATTAAACATTAACACTTTCAATAAACATGAATTTTTTAACTCTTCCAAATGCATTTTGTATTTAAGTCACTTTTCTAAAAGAAATTATAGGTGTTGAGAATGCAGAAAGCACAAGGTCCTGAGGTTGATTCCTGGTACCCCACAAAGTTTGTTTGTTTGTTTATTTATTTATTTACTTATTTATTCTTCTTTCGAGTTTTTACACTAGGGAAACTATATGATATTTGCATATGGGGTCTGGTTTATTTCACTTATGAGTATACATTCAAGATACAACCATTTTTATATGAGGTCTTCTAGGTTATCATTCCTTATAACTGAGTAATATTCCATTTAATGAAAATACTACCTCTTTTTCAACAATTTTTCAGATGATGGGCATTTTGGTTGTTTCTAGGATTTGCCTATCACAAATTGTGCTGCTATGAACGTAGGTGCACAGACATCATTATGATGTGATGTTTTCAGTTCTTCTGGAAAAATTCCCAGTAGGGGGATAGCTGGATTGAATGGGATTTCCAGTTCTAGTTTTTTAAGGAGTCTCCACACTGCTTTCCATAATGGTTGCACCAATCTGCATCCCCACCAGCAGTGGAGAAGGGTTCCTTTTTCCCCATAGCCTCTCCAACATTTGTTGTTGGTTGATTTCTTTATAGTAGCAATTCTTTCTGGGGTGAGATGGTATCTAAGTGTTGTTTTTATTTGCATTTCACGAATGGCTAGTGATGTGGAGCATTTCTTCATGTATTTATAGGCTTCTTGAGTTTCTTTCTCTGAGAAGTGTGTGTTCATCTCAGATACCCATTTCTGGATTGGATCTTTGAATTTTGGGACCCTAATGGTTTTTAGTTCTTTAAATTCTAGATAGAAGACTTTTGTCTTAATATTTATTGGTTAAAATCTTTTCAAATTTGTGGGTTGTCTTTTCACCCTGTTGGTAATTTCTTTTGACATGAAAAAACTTCTAAACCAGAGGAGGTCCCATTTGTTGATTCTTTTGAGTGTTAAATGTGCATCTTGATTCTTGTCCATGAACTCTTTGCCTACCCTGATGTCTTTAAAATTTCCTCCCACTTTGTCCTCTAGGAGTTTTAGGGTTTCTCTTTTAATACTTAGATCTTCAATCCATTTTGATTTTAGGTTAGTGCATGGTGATAGACGTGCATCGAGTTTTAGTTTAGTTTAGTTTTGTTTTTGTCTTTTTGAGACAGGGTCTCGCTATGCAGTTGAGGCTGGCCTTCAGCTCACTTTTGTAGCCCAGGCTGGTCTCGAACTCACACCAATCCTCCTGCCTCAGTCTCCCGAGTGCTGGGATTACAGGCGTGAGCCACCACGCCTGGCTGAGTTTTAGTTTTTGACATGTGGAGAGCCAATTTTTCCAGCACCATTTGTTAAAGAGATTATCTTTCTTCCAGCAAACATTTTTGGCTCCTTTGTCAAAAATAAAATGGCTGAGTGTGTTTGGATTTACTTTGCATCCTCTAATCTATTCCACTGATCCTCAGGTCTATTTTTTTTTTTTTTTTTTGCCAATATCATGTTGGTTTTATCACTGTAGCTCTGTAGTATAATTGGAATTGTAATGCCTCCTGCCTTACCTCTGTTGCCCAGGATTGTCTTTGCAATTCTGGGTGATTTTTGGTTCCAAGTAAATTTTATGAATGACTTCTCCAGTTCTTAGAGGTATGTTGATGGTATTTTGATACAAATTGTATTAAATCTGTATAACAGTCTAAGGAGTATGACCATCTTGACAATGTTGGTTCTTCCTACCCAGGGGCAGGGAGTATCTTTCCATTTTCTGAAATCCTCTAGGAATCTCTTTTTTCAGAGTACTGTAGTTTTCATTGAAAAGCTCTTTTACTTCTTTAGTTAGATTAATTCCTAAGCATTTCATTTTCTTTGGTGCTATTCTAAGAAGTATTGTTTCTCTAATTTCTCTCTCAGTGTGTTTGTTATCTGTATAGAGGAATGCCATTGACTTTTGTGTGTTGACTTTGTAACCTGCTATGCTACTGAATTTGTGTATTAATTCCAGTAGCTTGTTGGTGGAGCTTTTGGGGTCTTCCACATAAATTATCATGTTATCTGCAAATAATGATAATTTAACTTCTTCTTTACCTATTTGTATTCCTTTTATTTCTCTCTCTTGTCTAATGGCTGTAGCTAATGATTCCAGAACTATATTGAATAGGAGTGGTGATAGAGGACATCCCTAAATATACCAGATTTGAGAGTAAAAGGCTTCAGTTTTTCCCCACTTAGAATTATGTTAGCTGTTGGAGTATCATAGGTGGCTTTTGTCAGATTGAAGTAGAGGTCCTCTATTCCAAGTTTCTGTATGACTTTGAACATGAGTGTTGGACTCTGTCAAAAGTCTTTTCTGCATCAATTGAAACAATCATGTGATTTTTGGCTTTGGTTCTACTGATATAGATTTATAGATTTGCATGTATTGAACCATCCTTGCATTCCTGGGATGAATTCTACCTAGTTATGGTGTGTAATCTTCTTGATGATTTGTTGTATTACAGTGGAAAGGATTTTATTGAGAATTTTTGCATCTATAATCATGAGAGAAATTGGCCTGTAGTTTTCTTTTTTAGTTGTGTCTCATACTGGTTTTGGCATTGGTGTAATACTTGCTTTTAGGAATGATTTTGGGAGGATTGCTTCCTTTTCAATTTCATCGAAGAGTTTGAAAAGTATTGGGCTATGTCTTCTATAAATTTCTTGTAGAATTCAGTGGTGAATCCATCAGGTCCTGGACTTTTCTTTGTGGGTAGGCTTTTTATTAAATTTTTATTTCATTGGCTGTAATTGGGTTGTTGAGAGTTCTTGTATCTTCTTGATTCAGTTTTGGTAATTTATACTTTTCTAGGAATCTGTCCTTTTCTTCTGTGTCTTCAATTCTGTGAGAGTAAAGAGTCTCAAAGTAACTATTTATGATCCTCTGAATCTCGATTGGGTCTGTAGTAATTTCACCCTTTTCATTCCTTATTGCTTGAATTTGAGTCCTTTGTTGCCTCTTTTTGATGAGGTTAGCTAGGTGCTTATCAATTATATTTAATCTTTCAGAGAACTGGCTTTTTGATTCATTAATTCTTTGTATTGTTTTCTTTGTTGCATTGAATTAATTTCTGCTCTAATCTTTATAATTTCCTCCCACCTTTGGCCTTTGGATTTCATTTGCTCTTCCTTTTCTAGTCAGTTTAGGTGCTGCATCAGAGTATTTATTTGTTCCCATTCTGTCTTCATAATATATGAGTTCAGGGCTATAAAATTCCCTCTAAGAACTGCTTTCATTGCATCCCATAAAATTCTGGTAAGTTGTGTTTGAATTTTCATTAAATTGTAGATATTATTTAATTTCTTCTTTAATTTCATCTGTTATTCACTGCTTGCAGAGAAGTATGTTGTTTCATTTCCACATATTTCTGGGGTTCTTGTGGTTTCTTTTGTCCTTTATCTCCAATTTCATTGCACTGTCAGATATTATGCATAGGATACTTTCTATATTTCAGTCTTCTAAAATATCGTTTATCCTTTTATGAGAGAGCTACACTGACTAGAGTCTGATACAAAGTTAAACTGATATGATGATAGAGGGAATCCTTTTATGATTTTTGTTGTTACAATTTGGAGCAATTTTTTGCATATGTAGGCTTTATTTGATTATTTTCCCCCTATTCCTACCTTTATAGGGTTTTATTCTTATTTATTTATTTATTTATTTATTTATTTATTTATTTATTTTTGTCTTTTTGTGGCAGGGTCTCACTATGCAGTTCAGGCTGGCCTTGAGCTCACTTTGGTAGCCTAGGCTGGCCTCGAACTCGCACCAATCCTCCTGTCTCAGCCTCCCGAGTGCTGGGATTACAGGTGTGCGCCACCATACCTGGCGAGTTTTAGTCTTTAAATCATAAATATCTAATTCATTTTGAATCTACTGAGATGTTGTGTCTATTCGTGTGTCTATGTGAGGGATTGAACCCAGAGCCTAAAACACGCTAAGCTTGTGCTCTACCGGTGAGCTCTGACTCCAGCCTAAGATGCTTCCACGATGTCCTGTGAGTACAATGAATTCCACACACACATTTTCTAATGTGCAACTACTTTTACCTTCTTGAGATGAATTCATTTCTATTACTCATCCTTTCATTTTTTACAGTCATTCATACCCTTTTAATATATGGATTGATGATTAACATGGCCATTAATGACATGGTCATTTGCTTTATAAATTAGGTTGAGGAATGTCCACTTTTCTCTTTGTGAGTCCAACCTAGGTGGACAGTGAAATGCATTTTCAGAAATCGAGCACAACTGACTCACCACTCCACATCGCCGAAGATAATTTTACCCCCTGGTGCACTTTCTCCTATTCTTTGTAGTCAAGACCTTTGGAAAGATTTTTAAATCACTAACGCGATGAATTTATATTTTTCATGTAAATTTTATTTGCTTTTGCTAAGTTATAATTTTCTGGGAATGTTTTCTCTACAGTTTTACATGAAAGAGGAAGCTCCTGTTTATTCTATTTTAAATATCTGTTTATATGTAATTACTGTCTATTTGGGTCTTCTTATTTATTTTGATCCCCATCGGAAGGCCCCAAAATGCCAATTTGGAGTTCATTTCTTGTACCATATACTTGCTATGTATTTAATTTCAAGATGTTTTAAAGGTTTGTACTAAAACTGGAAACAATGAAATTACCAACAATAGCGAAAGGAAACACTTGCAATGGCTTTGTGCAATCAACGTGAGGGTCACGAACCTGACGGCCCCAGAAAAGCTGAAATTCAACATTGTGTAAGAAGAGAGGACACAGGACAGGACGCTTGAGCCTGCCAGCAGAAGGGTGGCCTTGAGGGAGTGTGCACACTGTCATTTGGTATCACCTCCAAGGTGATTCTTATGTTTTGGCTTTTCTAAAAAATTAATTTTATTGGTACATTTTGGCCGTACACGACAATCATGACATTCACCATAGCAATGTATGCCCACGCGCGACACAGCAAAACTCTTTCTTCCCATTCGACTCCTTTCCCTTCAATCCTTTCTTTCCTCCTTATTTACAGAACTGTGTCTCTATTGTTTTCCTTCCCTTGGTGCTATTTCCACACCCGTTCCCCTCCTTCCCTCCCCCCACCCTCTTCTGTTTCTTTCCTCTTTGGAATATTTTCCTCCCGCTTCCCAACGTCTGCTCTCTACTTTGCTCCACGTTTCCCCCAGGGGTTTCTCCCACGAGAGGAGCAATATGTTATTTCAGCATGTGCGTTCAGTTTACTTCACTTAAAATTGTGTTCCCGAGGGGCAGCCAGTTATCGGAACACGTCTCCAGTTTATCCTTCTTCACGGCAGAGTAGTGCTACTTTGTGCATAAAAACCACGTTTTCTTTATTCACCCATCTGCTGGTGCGTACGTGAGCTATTTGCAAGATGTAGCTACTATAAACCTTGCGGTTATAAACACGAGTGTGTGCATATCACTGGGGTAAGATGCTTCTAACTTTCAGAAGGATGCCAAGAAAGCAATAGTTGGGTCAATTGGAACCTCTACCTTTAGGATTTTTGAGGATTAATTTCAGTTTTTACATAATCCTGTTATCTCCTCTTTCTTCTCAATAATTTTTACTCTATTCTTCTTGTGATCACAGTTAAATGATTAATTCATTGATTGTTGCTTTCATTTTTTGATACAATGATCAAATGACCTTAATTTTCCTCTTGAAACAATCTGAGCTCAGTCTTACAAGTTTTAACATATAGATTTTTTCTTAGCATTCATTTCTATGGTTATGACTTATACTTTGGAATAAGCTATTTCGAGGTTTTTAAATCTACGAATGTAAATTTAAAGAAAATTGCCTTAGCTTATTCTGTGCTAAAGTTGAACGTCATCCTGGTGTCTAATCTACACAAGAGATGCTTCAAATTCCTTCCGACGATTACCTCAGAAAGCAACCAGTGTTAGTGAAGTGCTCAGCTGTGCTTCAGAAAACAAAGCTTATTTTTCATCTGATGAGGGTGGAGGTCTTTACATATCCACTAAATTAGGTTTTTAAAGATTGTCCAGATCAATCTTTTTACTTTTTTATTGTGGAAGGAGATTTCTTATTTATTCTTAGCTCATAAATTAATTTTTTATACACTTCAGGGATATTGTCAAGTTATCCAAGTTTAGAATTTATATGTACATGAACCTGAGCTGATTCATCAATAAATAACCGTGTAATAGTATTTTATGTCTTAAAGTTTGTTTTCTCTGACAGAAATGAGTACACAAATTTAGTATTGCTTTGGGTATATTAATTGATAAAATATACACTTATTTACTTAATTAAAAAAATCTACTTATTTGTTTATTTGGTACAGGGTTTCCCTACACAGCTCAGACTCATAGTGATCATCCTGTTCTGACTTCCCCAGTGCTGAGATTACAGGCATGCACCTGCAGGCCTGCTCTTGGTGGCCAGCACTGCACACCCTGGGTTCTGGGGCTGGCACAGTATGTGGCACTGGGAATCGAACCCAAGTTCTTGTGTTTATCATGGAAGTGCTTAGACCATTCAGCTATCTCCCCAGCCCACATTCATTTTATCTTAAGCTGTCTGTGACTTATAGTTTAAGTATGTCTCTTTAATGTATAAAGTTGGACCTTGTTTTAATCCAGTGTAAATTTTTTTATCTTTTAACTTCAGGTTTTAAACCACGTTTTTACTTCTTCTGTACCTGTACTGATTTTTCTGTACTTTCAAGAAAATTTTCTTTATTTACCCCTGATGCACCCCTATTCCATTTCTTTTGATCTTGTTTACATATTCTCTTCCTTTCAAGTAGCAACTAATGAAATACACACAAATATAAAAATACAAAGTTTATAACACCGCTCTCAAAACTACAACAATCTCACAAAGATTGAACTCTGATCATACTTCTGGTGCATGCTCTACCATTGTCCAATATTTGAGCTCAATTTTTGCATCCTCTTAGGTAAAAAGATGGTTAGTGTGTAGCACAGTTTGTTCATTATGCAGCTACTATTTTCTGTGTTCACCATTCCTGGTTGCAAAGTTACATATCTTCTGTTTGTTTTGTTTCCTCTGGAAATACAGCTTTGAGAATGTCTTTAAGGTCCAGGGACACTATTCTCTGTTTTGTTCATTGCTAAGTGTCATTTTTCCACTGTGCAAGTCATCTGTGTGGCAGTAATGGCCTACAGTTAGGACAACAGGACTCAAGATCCAGCCTGGTTATAATTTTAGGACCTTAAGAAAATGCCCCTCTGCCTCTAGGTCTTATCATTGATTCATGAGCTGAGAGCACGTGGTCTCTCCGGGCTCTTCTGGCTCTCTCATTCTGTCAGTAAGAAGAACTGGGCATATGCATAGCGCTCACACTACCAGGAGCAGGAGAGTCAACAAACACGACTTGAGTAGAATGGGCAAGACGAGACCGCGTCTTGTGCCTTTTCTTTGCTTACAACTTTCTTCTGAGAAGTCATGGACGTGTTCAGTCTCTGTGGCTTACCGACCGTTTGTTTGTCAAAGATGTACGAGTATCTTGCAATTAGTGGCTTTCAAAAGTAGAGTCCCCCTTGTGGTTCCCAGATGTCCCAGCCTTAGTCGTTTGAAGCATGATGATAGATTAAAACCTCAGCATGAACCAGGATGGATACTCTTTTCTGATTTTCCTGAGAAGAGATCCATATGAGCGCTGATTCTGATTATCCCTAGGGTTCAGTGGGCTTGGTTCTGTAGGTGGTCTTGGGCTGTGAACTTTATTCTCTCTTTCTCTCTCTCTCTCTCTCTCTCTCTCTCTCTCTCTCTATTTCCAACCAGAAAACAAGGGTAAAATGATAACAGGACTATAGATAGTGACGCAGCACTATAGAAATTGACGCAGGTGCGAAGTTTTGAAAATGTGTCCTGTGTCTGATTCTTCCTTTCTTTTCCTCTTACTGATTTGCACACACATGTAGCAGCTTCCCCAGGCTCCTTGACAGTAGACTATGCTTTGCATACTACTACTCCAGGAGACTAGAGCAGAGTAGACTGCCAATGTCTGGAAAGTATAGACTCAGGTTGAACAAGAATGTGAAAATGTGGGCCAGCCAGCTGTTGGTGAGGGCAGAAAGCTCTCCACCCTCATCTTTTCAAACCTCCACTGACTGGGATCCAGCTTTAAAAGAAAACATTTAAGAAGAGAACATTATCTTTAGGAAGGAGGGAGGCCAGAAGCGGGAAAGGGAGGGAGGGAGGGAGAGCAAGGGAGGAGGGTTGGAGAGACAGGGAGGGAGACAGGGAGAGGGAGAGAGGAAGAGAGAGGAAGGGAGGGAAAGGGAGAGAGGGGGAGGGAGAGGGAGAGGGGGAGAGAGAGACGTTTAACAGTGCACACGGAGACCTTAAGCTCAACCATACCCACAGTGGAGGAGACAGGGCCCTTCGTCCTGGCCTGGCATCAGACTGCCTCTGAGAGACATGCTTATTCTCCGAGGACCATATGGAAAGCAAGTGATGTAAGAAATGAATCACAGAAGAAAAGGAAACAGATTATCTGACTCAAAAAGAATTGTACACATAGGCAAGTCAATGTAATAAGCAGTTTATTGGATTTCTAAATATAATAAAGTAGTTGCAATTCTTTTACAGAAGAAAAGGAATATAATTTTCATATTTATTTTTATAGAGAACAAGAAACATAATTCATAGAATGGATAGAAGGTAGATAAAAACATTTTGATAGAGTTGGATAATGTATAAATACAAAATAAAATACCCAAATCACTTGCTTATAACAGATTTTTCTCCCTTTATTTTATAAGAAACCATGTGTGCTATTTTGAACCTATCAGTGATTGCTTATGATATAGTGATTAAATGCAATTTGCTTCAAATAAAATAAATCTATTTTTTAAGAGTACTATGGTTTTGTCAGTGTCATATATGTTAAAACAAAACAAAACAAAACAGTAATGTCTATGCTTCTGCGCTGCTTTCCTAGAGTCAGGCGACGTTATTCAGTCTATCAGCTGTCACAGTGGGGCTATCTATGGTTGTGACGAGCCTGTGAGAATGTGCACTCAGTAGATACACTGAGCAGAGAGTGAGTCTGACTGCTTCCTGTCTCTTCTTGTCCTTAACATTCCACCCATGTGTCAAACATCTTTATAGAAAACTACCTCTAGCCGGGCGTGGTGGCTCACGCCTGTAATCCCAGCACTCGGGAGGCTGAGGCAGGAGGATTGGTGTGAGTTCGAGACCAGCCTGGGCTACAAAAGTGAGCTCAAGGCCAGCCTCAACTGCATAGCGAGACCCTGTCTCAAAAAGACAAAAAAAAAAAAAAAAACACAACTACCTCTGTTGCCATGACTGCAGCCATGTTGGACTTTTCTTAGTCTGGTTTTTTTTGTTGTTGTTTTTTGTTTTCAAAGAAGAAAACTTGTGTATCCCAATTCATCGACAACAGTGGTGGCGAGCCTGTGGCACACATGCTGTGGCGGGCACCCAGAGCCCTCGCGCTCTGTCAGCACATGAGCCAAGCCCCCCAGCCTCACCCCCAGGGCTGAGCAGTGGCTAACAGTGCCCGTAGGGGCAGTGTTGGTATTTTGAAATAAATAAGGGGGCACTTGGTGTCTGAAAGGCTCGCCATCACGACCTAGGTCATCACACCCAGATTCTTCCAAGTCTTTACTAGCACTGTCAGCTGGTCCTTGAAGAGACAAAAGAAAATCACTATGCTGAATGTGGTAAGGTAACAACAGAGGAGGAACAGGAACAGGAACAGGAGAGCAGACATTTTCAGTGAAGAGTACTGCCCTTTCCTATCAGAAAGCGATGGCCACTAAAGCAAACGGGTTGCGCTGTTGATGTGGTTCTGGGGTCCTGGCTCCCCTGCCTGGCGGCTCACTGGAGTTCCTGTCGTGAAAGGCAGAATGGCAGTTGACTGCAACAGCATCAGACCTGCCTTCCACAGCTTGACCCCCCTTTCTTCCACTTGGAGAAAGTGGGCAGGCTGTAGGACAACTTCGTGACCCAGAGGACACCAAGAGCTCCTGAGAGAAAGGCTACACGGACGTGTGTCTCTTCCCTCGAACAGAAGAAGCATATTCAAGTGGATGTGGAGCCAACTGACTTAGAAGGAAAAGGAGCTTGGCAAGTGTAATCTGCCAGCTGGTCGAGTCAGACGACACATTGCGAACAATCTTTTTTGAATCCATGTCCTCCCGTCAACTCTTCTGCAGTCAGGCACTGCCTACCTCATCCCATCTACCTGGACTCTCTCCTTTCCCCACCTCCGGAGAAGAACTCATCCTCCTAGGCTCCATGGCTCCTTTACCAACAAAATCCATAGTCCTGAAAAAGCCAGGAGGCAAAAGCCATAACATAGCGTGGACTCCTATTTTTAGGACTCAGAGTAGAAACGCTCTAAAGATCTGGCAGGGACAATTGGCCCCCTGGGTCTCCCATATCCACAGCCAAGTCTTTCCTTCAGTTTTCTCTGATGTTACCCTGAGAGATTAAAGAAGAAAGAAACACGCTGACATCTTAAACCCACCATGCTTAGTTTATAAAATAAATAGATGATACATATCCTAATACAGGCCCTGGCTCTACTAATTCTCTTTAAGATTTTTTTTTTTTTTTCCTGACTCAATGTTCCAAACTCACACAGCTCCTATTTCCTAGCAGCAGAATATAGGAGAATCCAGAAATATGCCACGGTTCTCAGCATAAAAATACTAAGTGTCTGCCTCAGCCAGAGAGGCTCAGGGAACGTGTTCCCTTGCGTCGCCCGGTAGCCGCCCAGGAGAATGCTGAGAATGGGCGGCTCTCCTCTCTGGCAAGGCTTCTCTATCTCGGCACCTACTTCTTCTGATGGCATGTTTCTGAAGGCTGAGCAGTGTGATGCTGGTTTGGGTGTGTACATACATATGTAGCAATAACGTTTATGTTTCTCAGAATAGGCACTTTCCAAAGGCAGTAAGTCTAAAAGTAAAGTTAATAGAGCCTATATTTAGTGCTCTGCTTCTCACTTTGCTGATGTGTATGCGGAACAGAAGATCACAGATTTGAGTCAGTCTTTCGGAGAGGACGGAGTCGGCAAATGGCTATATTCAGAGCGGGGGAAGGCTTGCCAACACAACCGAAGCTGTTGAAAAGGCAGACTTGGAGAAGGTGCAATCGTTTTTCTCAAAGGTGACGGCACAGAAGGAGAAAAGACGGCGACAAAGCCATGAAATAAAAGCTTGTGTGTACGGCTCGGGGAAAATTACTATCCTCAAGCTCTGCATCTTTGTGCTACTTCTACTCTTTGGCACGGATCTGCTACTTAGAAAGTTCTTCCCCTTTCCTTTTTGGTACATCTTATAATTGCACATATTCCCATACTTAGCAGTAGACAGAAAAGCCCCAAAGCTGTTAAAAGTAATGATAAAGGTGTAGGTTAAGAGACCAAATAAAGACAGAAATGTATTTCCCTGTATAGAGAGAGAGCATGCTGAAGACTCAGCGATACATCCAGGTGTCAAGGTTTTGCACCCAACTTTAAACGTTCACTTAAGGCACATTATATTTCATGCTAATCATATTCTTGCTAAAGAATCAGACAATCATGTGTCATCTTTAATTCTATTTGCTCTTTGATATGTTTCCTGAAAAAGAATGAAGGCATAATTCAAGTTTCTAGATGGGAAACATTCTACCTCTGTTTAATGAGGAAATAAGTCTTGGAAAATTTGCTCGTCAGCTTTCTCATGAGAATGAATGGTTCGTAAAAGAAAGAAAATCATTTAAAAATGATTCTGCTGCCATATCAACATAAAATAGTGCTGGTGAGACTCAGCTTCCAGGGTCTTATGACTTCTTCAGTAAGGATAGGCCTCCATGCAGGCTCTCAACGTTACCGAGAGGAATGGCAAGGTCTATGCTACTATCAATTTGCTGGTTAGTGAGGGAGGTCTGAGGTACTGTGGCTTTTTGGTAGTGTAACTCTGACTTACGGACAGATGTGACATTCTCAAGAACCTAAGCAGAAATTATACAGAGCTAGTGAAATGTACACACTGCCCAAGTGCCGACTCCCCTCTTCCTATTGTACATTGAAAACCGGAGGCCATTCCTATTGTTGGCATTTAAATAATGAAAATCTCCTTTCCTTGCAGTGCATATTTGTAGAATGAGATATGCTGGACAGACACATCACGACTCGACTAAGCTTTTCTCTTACTTCTGGTTTATAATTAGAAAATGAGGATCATGGACACCCAAAGAGAAAGAGATAGGAAGGGACAGGTTTTCCCTTTATATTTAGTGTCCTCAAGAAAGGAGGAGAAAGAGGAGGAGGAAGAGGAGGAGAAAGGGGGGATAAGGAGGAGGAGGAGGAGCAGAAAGAGGAATATAGACAGATATCGCAGAAAACTAGCTCTTCCCATTTTGCATTTTCTAAACTAGTTTAGAAATGAAGTTGAATGATTTGGCGAGGAAAGATATTCAGAGTTAATATTTACTCTCTCCTGATGGAGGAAATGGATTTATGAAAGCAAACTATTATTCCTATGCCTCAGAATGAAGTAAAGCATGTACCATAAAAAGTAGCAACATAATGCATCCATGATAAAGGCCCAGGAATATGTCTTTACCTTTTTCTTGACAGAAACATACAGAGGGAATCAAGTAAGGAAGATAAATACGTTAGTTCCCACCCCCATCTCAAATTGTTTTGGCATATTTTAAGAGATAAATGGAACCATAGAAAATTTTAAATAGCTTTTCTTTTCGTTTCTGGCAGCTATAAAAATGGGTCAGGCCTAGGAATTATTATTTTCTGGCCTAGAAAGCCCCAAGTGTTTTAAAATAAGGTTTCTCCTTTAGAGGATCAGCTTTCTCAGAAAATTGTGTATATGTACGTTTGAAAGACATCAGTTTTATTTTCTATAAATCTATGGGGGACAGTTACAGAGGATGATGGGAGCAATATTATCATGTGTTCCTTGCTTTATGTTATGTAAAAGTAAGTCAGGGTTTGTGGCTGATTTACTTGTAAAGGACAGCTTTTTCATATTTGCCTCTCCTTGTGTTTTATTCCCTCTACCATGACATCAGAATTCTACCTCTCAGAGTCTATTCGTGTATACTCAGCTAGCCAATTCTGAGATGTGCTCAGAACACTGCTTCTATTTACCCCTTGCTGGGGTGGGGACTCCCACTTGTATTGTAGAAACTGCTTTCTGTCCCTTCAGCTGTCACATCCGCCAAACCTCAAAGGAACTTGACGTCCCTCCCAGGCTTTGAACATCGGGCTGGGGTGTCCTTCTCCTCAGGTAAGCAGACGGGGACAGAGTGAGAGCCCCTTTGTTCCTGAACATGGCTCTCATGAATCCTGGGGAAAGGGAGAAGAGTGACGATGTAGGAGAGGGATGCCAGATGAGGCAAGGAGGAACCTAGAACACCCACTAGGCATCATCGCTTCCAAGGCTTCTCTGACTGAATGCAGGAGGCTGACTGTGGGTAAAGGATACTTTTTCAGTGTGTTCACAGATCTTGACTCACAGAAAGTAACTGGGAGAGAGAAAACAAGAAGGTAAAAAGCCAAAAGCATACTCAAAGGGCATAGCTTCTTAAAAAACAGGAATGCTGACTTGAGCTTCTACCTATAAGGTACACGGAGGCCTCCAAATAGGTTTTTTGGAAGCAAAATGGCACCAGACTATTTGTGAGGATACATTCATCGTAAAACCGTTAACATCCAGGGAAGCCCACTCTATGAAATGGCAGTGTCCAAGTGTCAGCAATGTCTTCGGTCTCATAGCATTTGTCCAGACACACCAAGGCCACACGTTGGCTGGCTCAGAACTGCCTAGTGCAGCAACACACACTCGGTGTGTTCTTGGCAAACAACGACCGAGGTGGAGGAGCTACTGTGAACCTATAGCCTCATGTACCCCAAGGAGGGACTCTAGAGGGAGTCCTGCCCATGGAAGAAAGCTCTGAATTAAGGATCAAGTTACCTGTGCACATCACTGAATTTGAACTCATTCGGTCTCAGTTCATACTCTGAACCTCACAGATTCAGAGAGGCTTTTGGTTACTGTAATGTAAACCAAGTCCTTCTGGGGAAATTTTCTGCATGTACCCCTGCCCCAGTTGTTTGTTGCAGTGGTAGACTTTCCCCACCAATTCCACCAGAGTTGCTGATCACATAGCATACCTAGTGGTTTCCCACCGGATGGCACGGAAGATGCGTGTGGGCTCCAAGTGATGGTACCCACCACAGCACACAGATGCAGCGGCTGCTGATGACCACACGGCCCTGACTCTCTTCCCTGCAGGATTTCTAAGAGGGATGTCGGCAGTCTGTCAGGAGTACATGTTGTCCTCTGAGAACTCGGGCCTGGCAAGTCCTAGGCATGTCCCCAAATCTGCCACTTACTAGCTCTATTGTTTTTGGCAAGTCACTTAGCAATTCTGAACTCCAGCCTTCTCTTCTAGGATCTGGCTATTAATAACCTTCCTCCCAGGACTGTTTTATGTGTGAAAGCAGTTTGTAAGCTCTCTTCAGAACTTTTATGTTACAGCTCAGAAAGCCAGCCCGGGTGCTACTCCAGAGCCTGATGGCAGATTCCGCCCACAGGGCTCTCTAATTCAAAGGAAGCATGCGAGAAGACACAGCCTTTGTCCTTCCCAACACCAAGGAGTACGGAGTACACTAAGAACATTCCAGGTCCGTGATGGAAGAACTGATAAGATCCCACGCGCTGCAGCATGAAGAGCCCCTTCCTTCTAGAGAGATATCCTTTGGTACAAAAGAACTGATCCGAAGGAATGAGTTTTAAACAGTTCTGCTCTATTTTGCCTCTGAGTTTTCCTTGTCAGAGCTAGAGATTACACACTGACATTTCTCAGCATTTTAAAAGTGATCAACGGTAGGTCATTTGATGGTGCACAGTTCAGGGGTTGGTTAAGAGGAGAAGGCAGAAAGCTATCTGACAACTATTAGAACAGTGAGGCTTCTGAACAAGGATGACCAGAGGTAAAACCCTTAAATTCTAATATCTGATCCTTGGACAGAGGTTTAGACTATTTTTAGAGATGTTTGAAGATTTTTATACGCTTCAGCTAAAAAAAGAATCCAAGTGTTTTTCTTTTAAAAGTAATAGATTTGTTAAAAACAAAATAAATTAAATAGTAGGAAAATACAGAAGGGAAGATGCAAGATGTTGTTATGTACTGTAGGTTAGCTTTGGTTGCCAAAAAAATTCCCCCAATAAGGTCTGTATACTTGATGGGCTTTAAAGTCAGGAAAGTTTGGATCAAAGGGGGTGGTGGAGGTGGACGACCCCAAGGAGGTGGGCTTCTGCATGCGTCTGCTCCTCAGGTATTTCCAATGAGCCCTGTGTCTGTGAAGGAATTTAACAGAACAAATGAAGGGAGTCCTTCCTAACTGTGTCCTTAGAAGCACTTAGAAGAACTGCCCTGCTTGTTCTTCAGGGGAAGTTCAAAAGACAGGTGCATTTCCCACAGGAGTGGAGCATGGATCAGTGATGATCCTTACATTTTATGTCATAGTAAAGTTCTTGGAGACTGTCTCCTGTTGACATTGGTTGTGTTGGATTATTTCTGGCCAACTCATGCTCTCGGCCGATTAAAAGGGATGGAAGAATCATTTAATGATTCCAACAGCTTTGCTCTGAGCCGTTTCCATCCCACTGATCCCAGATACAGGGAACACTTTTTCCCTGATAAAGAGGAATATTCCAGATTCTGAGACATTTTAGCTAAGACAGACTTCTTGGATGACAGCTTGTGTGCTCCAATGGTGCCGTAAATGCTCTGCTTTCAACTTTCCAGTCAGGTCATGCATCAACTCAGGAATTCTCATAAATTTTCATACCTTCCTTGAATTCCATTAATTCTGCTTCCAGAATGTTCCATGGCACATTCTGTCCTGTGTTGCAAGTGCAGACAGAGCCTGCTTCATCTTACTGTAGTTGGCTTGAAATAAAGTTCCTCAGGGTCTGATTCTGTTATAATGATTTGTCAATGATTATTAAGAAGAGAAGAGACAAAGATATTGGGAGGACACAAACGAGGTATTAGTGACTCGTACAGGTAACATCCTACTGATCATCACTTGGGCCAGAACATGGCATCTTCAGGTACAAATATCTGAGCACAGAATGAATAGAAATGAATCTGAACGGCAAACAACCTGTAAGTATGTACGGAAAACTTGTGACGGGTCTAGAACTCTCCTTCTAAATCCAGTGTAGGAACATGAGTGGAAAAATGTCTTATTTTGAGAGCCCAGGGACAAAGAGAAAGAACTACAGTTCTCTTTATGAATCGATCAAAACTAGGGCTATCAAAGCATATGCATTAGCTTACTCTACTCAGAATGACTGATCATGTTACTATCTATAGCAATGCAGACTATAAGTAGCAAAACTGTTTTGCACTTGTGAGAAATCCAGCCTTCTCTCACTTTCGTTCCTCTGGGTCTGAGTCCTGGGGCACGATTTCTCTTTGGGTGATGCTGTCTGTTTCCTTTGGGCAATTCCAGTCCCATTTACTCTTCACTCCAAGAAAGTGTTCACCTGGTTGGACCTGTGGTGACTGCTAAGTTTCACTGAGTAGACTGCAGCAGAATTACAATGTACTTTTGCATTTAAACATTGTAATGAGCAGCAGAAGAGTCATGGAAGTCAACATTATACTCATAAGTTAAGAAAAGCTGCAAGAATTGGTGGTTTCGAGCCTAAAAAGGCAGATTCACATTTTGCACTGCTTTCGTGTAGCTTCCTAGCTAAAATAGCCTGTTGTGAGCAGTACTACACCGTGCCAGTTTTAGACACTGTGATAATAGGTCAGGAAATGACAGCAGATTCAGATATTTATTAGTCCAAGGTTATGTTCATTTAGGAATAGCACTGATGTGTGAAATCAGCAGGACCACTGTACGCAAGTGCAGGTGACAGAACCCAAACGACAGGGTGACCCTTCCTTTATTCTTCGTACAGCATTCTACTTCCAGGACTCAGAACTGCACCTGGAAGCTACATCTACTGCTTACTGACTGCGTGTGGGGCTATCTAATAAGGTTTTTATGTGATGATATCAGGTAAATGACCATCAGTTAGATAACTAAGATTTTCTTTTGTCCCTTGATGAGTGAATGTCTTGGAAAACTTAATGAAATCATATAGTAAGAAACGTGTAAGAATCTTAAAATATTACACAGGAACTGAGCATGTTCCCTTTTTCTCCACTATATATACCCACAGAATATTTTTGAAGGATAAGAACAGAGCTATCACTGAATTAGAGACTGCTATGAATCAAATAAATGTCAGAAGTAGAGAGGACAACTTTTAGTAACTTCAAAACTTGTTTCTATTTGTTGGTAAAAATGCATTTTTTTTGATAATCCTTATAAAAGATGTCACATATGTTGGCCAACTAAAAGAGAATCTGCAACCTTTTTCACAAGGAGCAGAAAAGTATAATAGAAAATGTAATCACTGCTACTTTTTGTTTGTTTGTTTTCCAGTAAAAACATCTATACTCCATGCCCCAAGACAAATTCTGGTACTGATCTACTCCTCTAATTATTGTGATTCAAACATTAGGATTTAATATTATCACTATGAGCTGATACGTGCTAAGTGCTTGGAAGGTAACATTCCTTCCATGGTACAAGCCAACTTATCAAGTTTCGATAGAATAAAAATATATGGTACTAAAAATCATAATCATTTTCTTGTGGTCAAAATGCTTTGGATTTAAAATAAAATCTGAGCCTTCCCTTAGAAGAATTCCTTTACACTTAGCTAAGAATACTAGATCAGTCATAAATGAACTCGCTAAGAATCTATTACCTGCGTCCCTGATAGAAATCTGATAGAAATTGTGTAAGATATTAAGATGAAAGATTCTTATACTTGATCTCATTCTATGAATAAACACAACCTGAGAAGTTTTTCCATATCAAAGCAGATTGTCTGGATGCCACAGATAAGTTTCCAATAGTCTTTCTCTGCCTGTCGAACCTCACCTGAGTCCCAGAGGCACATACTACATTGGCAGAATTTATGAACAGCACAAGTATGGAAGCATTAGTAGGGAGAACGGAAAAAAGAGAATCGAAGCCCAAGACAGAAGGTAAAATGTGAAGGTGAGAACAAAGAACGTGGGAGAAATGAAGCAGAGGGGCAAGTGATCCTTGCCAAGATATTATAGCTTAAAATCCATTATTTTTTGAAGATTTGGAAGAAGGCTACGCTAACCAAACGCGATCCTTTCAAGAAACAATTCATTCCAATGATTTATCAAGTGAGTAATTTGCTATAACACGTGCCAATTTTGTACTGCATTAATGCCTTCATCAAAGTGGGGCTTCTCAACTTATTCTATTCCTCGATGCATCACAGAAAAACCAACAGTTTAAAATTAAAACAGGTATGATCAGCAGGTGCCAGCGCTTCAAGTGTATGGGTCTGTCTTCATTATCTGACTAAAACCAGAGTAAAGTCAAATCATAAAATACCAACCACACCCAGTAGATCACTTTCTCACATAAAAATGTTTTCACAATTTTAGGGACCCAATAGATCTTTCCAAAAATGAACAATAATGAAAAGAAATAACCACTATTAAAGTATACTAAGAAGGGCCTGGGATGTAGGTCAGTGGCTTAAGTGCCTGCCTGGAAAGCACAAGGTCCCAAGTTTAATCCCTGGCACTACATTAAAAAAAAAAAAAAAAAAAAAAAAAAAAAAAAAAAAAGATAAACAATTTTAGACTCTTCTGGATTTTTTTTTTTTTTTTTTGAGCTTTTTGATTTCCAATTTTTAATCTTCCGGAGAGCAGTCACGCTAAGGCACAATTTGGTGTTACTTTCTGATTGTTTCTCAGGGAAGCACCACAAAAGAGCCATCCCAGGAAGTGGACGGCGGCCCATTCTGCAGAGGTATATCTTTTTCAGTTTGCTGGTTTCCTACAGATGGCTGAAGTGGGGGGACAGAACATGCTGTCATATTTCATTCATAACACACATGTACTGCAGCTCTCAGCAACAGATGGACAATCACTTGTTTAAACTACAAATGTGAAATCCTAAGGTAGACTAGCAGTGTTTCTAGAAATGTATAGGAACAAAATGCCTTTCCAAGCCAAGAGGAATGGTGAGAGGCTGTGAGGTTACAGCAGTGTTTCCCTGATTTCCCTAGCAGCTGCCATCATTTCCCCAACACCCTTCAAGACTTGATAATGGAAGGATCGGGGGCAGCCGGCACATTTGACAGGAGAGGCCCAAACCATATCAAATACAAGTAACACTGTTACTCCTGGCTGGTTCACATTAATAGGATTTTTACTAAGTAGGCAAACGGTTGAAAGTTATATTTACTAAGCTCTGTTTCTATTCTATAGCCTGATTGAAAAAAATACTCCCTTCCTTCCTTGACACCCCAGATATTCAACAGTCATTTAATGTGCTGATGACAAGACAGAAAAAAATAATAACCCATATCGCATGAGCTGCAGAGATGTCAGCTGGTAATAGTCTTGATCCCATACGTTGGGACACATGACTTCTATTTGCGTCCCGAAGGCAATGTCTCTGCCAGTCAAACTCGGCACTGACTCAATGATCTGGGAATCTGAGTAATTAAAGAATCTTATTTTGGGCCAGGGCTGTAGCTTGGTGGTACAGAGCCTGCCTAGCATGCATGAGAATCAGCACTGGAAAAAAAAAATCTTATTTTGAAATAATCTGCAGAGCTTATGTTGTAGTGGGCTTTTCTTTTTCAATGTCTCCCATGTTACACAGAAATATCAAATAGTTGTGCTTTTAATAGATTTTTAAAAATATGTCTATTTCTACAAATTTTTTGTTATAGACTCTGTTTCTTTGTTATGTATTAAAATGATAATAATAAAGACAATACATCAAGAGATAATGTGAATATATAATGATTAGAGTAATAGGATTTTTGTATCTGTGTTATAGGCAAAATTTCATGTACTAAAACAGTAAAGAGTGACTTGGCACTGTTGAAATCAAATATTAGAGAAAAGATAATACTAGAAAGCAAAATAAATCATATATTTAAGAAATCCTAGAATAAAATATGGTAGGATCCTTTCCTTAGTAGACTTTGTGAAAGAAAAAAAATCTAAATCTAAATATTTCTGTATACTATGTGTGCACATTCATTGTTATAAAAGTGTAAGTCTATCAAAAAAGAGATTTACATTAAAAATCTTTGGTAAAGATACTCTGAGGTTATGTGATAAGAATGCATTATAAAAACTGCAAAAAAGTAGAATTCTGCTGGCAATGACACATGATGGTTCTGTGACAGCATTTTCTTAACACTTCTGCTTTTGGCATGTAAACATTCAGTTACATAAAGAGTTTGCAAGGAACAAATAGGACGGTATTGCATTTTTATGGTATCATAATTTCCTAAATTCTTCTTTATAGGCAGAACATGTTTTATGACTACTCCTAGACATAGAAACCATCCCTCAGTAAATCCAAATCTGCTTCTGGTGTCTAGACCATTTCAGCAAAGTATTTGATAGTAAACACATTAATGAATCAATTCAAGCAGAATACCTGACCGCCCTGGGGTTGTCTGGGATTCGGTGCTGGGGAAGGTCCTCACCACAGCCTGGCCTTTACTTTAGAGAACAGGAATTCAGAGACACAGCTCCCGTTGTATCCTAAAACTCATGAACTGCTCCTAAATGAATCTCATTATATTTCACATTATGAGAAATATAAGATCAAAGACAAGAGAAGCCGGTAAGAACAGGGCAATGGGCAGAGGAGGCTCGTAGAGTTTATGTCCTCAGAGACGCTAAGACAAATCTCCTATGTGACGCAAGCCAAGGATCTGACGTAGATGAGCAGTAGTGATCACGTGTTGAAGAATGTCTCATTTATAAAAATCATTGTTAGGATACTTCCTATCCATGTGAAACAGGTTTTCACTGAAATTCCTGAGGCCTGGGTCTCAATTTAAAAAAGGCACTGATAATTTTTCATTTTGGTTCTGGATGTTAAAATTTTAAATACTACAAGAAAAAAAAAAAAAAAAAAAAAGCAGACAGGAAAACTAGCACTTCATAGTTGTGAAAAAGACATTTGTGGAAGAAGGGATAAATGAACAGAAATGTGATTATATTTGTTATATCTGATTTCTTTAACTACGTGTTTATGTATATAGGAATTCATTATATTATTATCTTTACTTTCCTGTATATTTAAAATATTTCATAATTTAAAAAAGTATATACTTGGGGGAGATTTGAAGAGAGGTTTAAAAACAAATCTTCTCCTGAAGTATCTAATTACTTTACAGAATGGCAAATTACCACTGTTAAGCTAGGTGTCTTTCCTCAAATAAGCCATGCTAGGACTTAATAAATATGGTGCCACACTCGGTAAGCAAGTGTTTCCCTCGCTAGTAAGAGTTTGAATGAAGATTCTAGGCAGGAATTCTGCATATTTTAGCTCATAACGATAACTTTTTTTGGTGATTGTCTCTGCAAGTTGGTGTAAATGTCACACTGCTGATAGGAAAATGTTTCCTGCGATATGGAGCTCAAGTTGCAGAAGGATTTGGAGGAGAGCAAAACTGGAGCTTCACAAACTTCACAAGATTTCCTCTCTTTTTCGGCAAATGAAATAAAGCAACACAACTCCATTTTGTGCCTCCTGACTAACAATTGTTCGGCACAATAGCCTAAGGCCTAAGAAGATACAAGGAAAAAAAAAAAAAAAAAAAAAAAAAAAAAAAAAAAAAAAAAAAAAAAAAAAAAAAAAAAAAAAAAAAAAAAAAAAAAAAAAAAAAAAAAAAAAAAAAAAAAAAAAAAAAAAAAAAAAAGAAGAAGAAAGCAAAGAAAGAAATCTGAAATATTTTCATCAGGATCTTCCTTCAGAGGGAAAAGCTAATGTTGGTAGTGGTGTTTGTGTATTAGGGAAGAGCATCATAATATTTCTAAGATTACAAGTGGCACAGTATAGAAAACATTACAGAAGCAAGTGTGTTTGTATTATGTGTAGGTAGCGGGGAAAAGGAAAACCTTAGGGTAATATTTTAGAATAATAATACTCTTTTCCAAGACATCCCCAAAGTGCATAATGTAATTTCTTTGAGGAAAAAAAATTTGAAAGCTCATTGTATTTTACTCTGAGCAACTAACTGGTTAACTATTTTTAACAGACTCCGATCACGGATCAGTACAGATTCTGAAGTTGATTGTCTGCATGCCCAATTTAGGCTGGTTCTCATTTATGTAATTCTACAACTTTTTTTTTTAGAGCCTAACACAGAAACTGTGCTTTGCTTTCTCCACAGGGTAAGAGTGCTACACAGTAACAGAGAAACACACTTTGTAATACACAGCAAAAGAAAGGCTAACATTTGCAGCTAGGGGAGGCTTGGGAGAGACGGCACAGTGACTTGGAGCCTCCCAGCACCTGGGCGCCGGCAGAGTCGCCTAGGAAAAGGCATGTGACAGCAAATACCACACTAAAAAAAGCCATTCAACCAGATGAAAAGTGAGAGCCACACAGGCGTTGAAAGCTACAAGAATGCAGAAGTGAATGGGACGGAGCATAATCTGTGCAAAAATGTGGAAGTCCTCAGAACAAAGACCCGCTGGGGCCCCACACAATTAGATGTGAAATGTGCACTTGGTAAGAACATGGAAAAAAAAATTCATGGGCCTCATGATGCCAGAGGAAGGTTAACAGCAGATAAAGGAAAGAGACCGCCCCATCCCTTGATGGCCCTGGCTCTATTTCCCCATTCCCTCAGCCATGTCTTGTGCCTCGTTCTCCTCAGTGCCGTGTGCGCGAGGCACCTAGTGAAGTTCCTGCCTGCATCTAAAGGTCAGTGCTCGCCTTGGCGGTCAGCACTCGGATGCGGGCTGAGTTACAGGTCTTGCAGAGGATGTGTCCATCCAAGGGGTAGCAGCCCTGGTTATCCCCTTCTGATAGGAGACCACCGCAATCCTGAAAAAAATGAAGACAGGTATGATGTCAATAGAACTGTGGACACCAGAAGCCCGGATTGCTCACCCTTCCACTTACAAACTCTGCAGTGTGGGTGCTCGCTACTTTTCCTGGGTGCATATGCTTCCCTTCCACTTAGTACACAATAGAGAGCATTGTGAATCACAGGGAAGGAGGGATTGGGCTCCAAAATGATCCTCCTGTGGTCACTGAACATGAAATATAGACAAAATAAGGGTGAGCCATTGGATCTTGGTTCTAGGTTGTGGTTTGCCTCTCCAAAACCAGTGACACCGGAAAATAAAAATAGCACCCTAATTCATCTTTATTCTTTACTGTCATTTTCAGAGCCTCCAAAGGAATATACAAGGTGCAGAAATGGAAAGTTTTGGTCATTTCTGGGCAGAAGCAAAGAGCAGTTCTTGCCAAGCAGAAGGGCCTGCTGTGGTTTATGCAGGCTCACTTTGGTTAGAGCAAGAAAATAAGATCCCAAGGGATATGCAGAGCTACAGCTTTCTGTACTTTCCGAACGAGTTAGCACGCTATAGAGGAGCGAGGGCTAGACTGTGACATAGGCCCCCGGGGAGCCCTGGGGGACCCCCTGGTTCTATCACTGCCTGCTCACTGCACCCAAGGCAAAATGCCACTCTGGAAATGTTTCTTCAGTTTCTGCCTCCCCAAGATGCTGGGAGGGTTAGGGTAGACACTGGGTGGGAGTGTACTTTATAAAAATGCAGAGGTGAATGGCTGTGTAGGATTCCATGACCATGGCCAGCACCCCGGACGGTCCATCTGGGAGTGACTATGAAGCAGCTGAGTGCCGCCACTTGTCTTGGCAGGATATGAAGCTTTCTCTGGGGAGTCAGTGTGTCTAGAAGTGTCGGGAGCTTCTCTACATTTTTGGTCACTTCTGCAGTCACAAAACCTTGTTTAAAAGCTGTTAGTTTTTCTTTATTAATGGCCCTTACTCATGTTAGGACAGGAGAAAAGCATGTGTCCCAGGCTCCTGGGACAGACAAAGCATCCTAGAAATAGACGGTCAGTTGTGGCTGAGGCAGGGAATGCATTGCACCAAATGTTTCCTGGAGAGAGGGGGGGGGAGGCCCTCGCACACCTGCCAGCCTCTGTGCAGCCAGGAAGACTTCCTCTTGGACTGGACAACTCATCCCAAATGCTGTGGTAATACAGGCTCCCCCTGAGCACCCACCAATGAAAGCGGGGACTGCAGAGCATTGCATGAGTAGCAAGGGAGGAAAGATCTTCAGGAGGGGCTGGGTAACATGGGGAACTGTGAAAACAGCCCCAGGGGAAGTGCACTACTATCCTCGGTGATGTGAATAGCTTCCGGTCCTGGTCCCGTCCCTTGGCTCCAGCTGACCTGAGGGGAAGCTTTTCTTGTCACCTCCTGCCCCTTAGACCTGGCTCCCCAGTGGTCCTTAGCAGCCCTCTGACTTCTTCCCTGCCCAGTCAGTCAGTCAGTACTTGCTAATAAGTGAACGTCCATGATTTGGAACGAGAACTCCTCCTGCCCTGGAATGAATGGATTCTCACCCTTCTTGGTGAGCGGCGCTGCACTAGTGCCCAAGTTAAAGACTCAGCATGCGATGATGCTGATAACAATGCCGTTTCTTATTAATTTCATAACCTAGAACCTACATATCTGTGTTTTAGTTGCCACCATTATTGGGGAATGTAGAGCTTTTGTTCTTTGTAGAGGTGGGAAAACTCAAACAGAGAGAAGTAAGGCGACCCATCCACTGCCCCTTGCATTAAATGCCCACATCAGACATAAATCGCAGGTCTGTGACCGCAGACACACTGGCCTCCCCCATCTGAACGGCTGCGTCCTTTATGAACACCCAGCTCCTAGGGTCCTTGCCATGCTGGCCAGGGCGCTGGGCGCCTATCACAGACCTCACAACGGTAGCAGTGCATGTGGAAGTCACGGTCCAGAGCCACGATACGGACAGTCTCCTCCTGGCCCGGGGCTGGCATGATTGGCTCCTTGCACACGGAACATCGGGGGGCAAATTTCCTGAAAATAAAAACTTGTGGTTAAACTCTAAGAATAGACACTGACAAAGAGGTGACATGCCGGGAAACAGGTAAGGCGCCAATGCAGCATCAAGACACCCGGGGTGCACTTCCTGTGCGACTTGGCCACTCTGCCCTGCCTGGGGCTGCTTCCTCACTGGCACAGCGGGGAGGTCAGGATGCTGAGGTCCTTCTAGCAAGCAAAGACTGCGAGATGCGATAGGGCGGAAGAGGCAGGGTGGGAGCTGCTTTGCGTGTGGCGCACCAGGAGCTCCTTGCCACAAGGCCTCCGGTCAGCAGGGCACCAGCGCACGGTTCTTGCCACGGGCCTGGGCCACATCGAGGGAAACCCAGGTGCCAGCAGGCCCACAGTTGTCTCTGATTTTTTGCTTCTAGACCTTTGTATCCATGCCTGAGGTCCTACACAAACATCCTGAGGTGAATTCTTTTGAATTCAGCGGGCTTCTTTTCAAGAAATGTGTCTTGGAAACCAGGGACCAACACAAAAAACTTCACATGTATGACTCTTGAAATGCAAGTTTAAATGCCTAGTACGTGATTTTAAAATGGCCAAATCTACGTTGCCTACACGCAGCTTAGCTAAACTTTCGTTTGGAAAGTGAAAGAGCTATTGCATTATTCTTCGGAGGCTTTGGCACTATTCAAGAGGAGGAATCTGTGACATCCTAAGCCTCACGCCAGCGTCACCACAGGCCACCAGGGGACCAGGGCAGACACGATGTCATACAGCCACCATCTGCTCCCCTCCAAAAGCCCCACCCCTGAGTGCATGAGGCTCTGGAGGACATCAAGATAGGAACCGTGGTAGACTGTGCTCGGGTCCTGCTCCTCTAAAAATATGCACAGGCTGCATAGACTCCTGAGGTTAGCAGGGAAGAGGGCTAGCATCTCTGTCTTCCTAACATGACTTAGGGCCCTTAACACTTTTCCCCGTCATAGCAGATTGACAGGATGCAAATAGGTGTGGTCCACCCAGGAGCAGCATGAGAAAGGTGTGAAGGGGTCATGACTAGACACGGACGCGGTAGGCACTGAAGAGATTTTCAAGAGAAAAGGGGACCATGTGCAACTCATTTTTTTTTTTTTTTCTTCATGGTAATGGCTTTAAGATTAATGATGTTAAAATTTATCTATTTGTAGTGAGCCTTAAAAGCAAATAATGATAGTAATCTAATACTTCACAGAGCACTTTATGGTTGTCAAAGCATTTTTTACATACATTATACTCTATATGTACATATTAATTTTCCTGGCAGCATCCAAAAGGAATCTGTATGGCTGCAATCTAAATAAATATGAATTAAGCAGCAGATCAATTGATTGCTATGAAAGAAAAATTAAAACGATCACGGTAGGCCTGCAGTACTAATCAGAGTTGTTATAATTGGTATTTTACGTGCAAAGTTTACATTCAGTGGCAAAAACTGCTCTAGAATATCTGATTATTTTTGAATCTGGGTCATCAATAGTGAACTAAGCAGGCCTGTGGTAGGAATGGTACGGTCTCCTCTCTTGAAAATCACTGGGACTGTAAACACTGTGAGGGTAGAAGTGTGTTTTCCTACATACCGTTTCCTAACCATAAGACTTCCTCCCCAATTCCCCAAAATAGAAGTCCTGATTCCTTGAAGTTCAACTTTCTTTCACTGGATTTGCCCACTTTAATGATGGTTTTTGTGTGTTTTGGGGGACCATGAACTAGGAGCAGGACCCGAGCACAGTCTACCACGGTTCCTATCTTGATGTCCTCCAGAGCCTCATGCACTCAGGGGTGGGGCTTTTGGAGGGGAGCAGATGGTGGCTGTATGACATCGTGTCTGCCCTGGTCCCCTGGTGGCCTGTGGTGACGCTGGCGTGAGGCTTAGGATGTCACAGATTCCTCCTCTTTCTTTGGTCTCACCTTGCTTCTCGCCACCATGTTATCATGACCCTGTCCTCTGCCACGCTGTCCCGCCAGGGAGCTGGAAGGCTATGGACTGGAACATCTACAAAGCATGAGCCAAAATACAATTCCTCCTTTTCCTTTAAGTCTCTGGAGCTCTGTCTCCCAAACAAGAAACTAACGGAGACGATATCTAGCGAAACATTGTCTATGATGTTTCTCCGTGAGACAAATGTTACTTAACACCGATGTTCAACCGCAAGGCCCTTCTTTAGAACGGCATCAACTGTTGTCTCGCTAAGTAACGAGTCTTCCCTACCAACTGGCCTTATCCGAAGGGCGAACAGAAAAGCGAATAGAGAGGAGGGGTTGGCAACCTGTGAGTTAAAAATCCCAGCATTTTCTCCCAGAGCTAAATTCACTGAGTGGATAATAATAACAAATCATTTAGATGAAAGCATTTTTATGATTCCAGTTACCATTCCTTGGATATTATTATGTGCCAAATAATATTAAATACTCCATATACTTAATATCATTTTCTAGCAGCATGATGAGGAAGTGCGTGTACCATTCTACTTTACAGCCAAGAGAGCAGTGATCTTCCTCATCTCCTGTGCAGCGTATTTCTGGCAATCAAGTCAAGGTGGATTAAACGCGGTGCTGCCCATGTTAGGAAAGCACCGGCCGGAGGCCGAGGCTCAGAGCACTGAATGGGGCAGCAACAGCTGCTGCGCTGGGATTCTCCACAGCACCGCCCTGGGAATGACCTGAGAGGAAGCGCTGTTTATATGAATAGGTTGTATTCATTTTTATACATATTCTCCCTTATTATCAAATAATTTAAGATGCTTACTGTAAAGCTTTATGTCACCAAGCTCCATTCCACCAGGAGTGGATATGAATTGCTGTGAGGGGAGAGAGAGGGCTGAGGTGGGAGAAGCTGCATCAGAGGAGAGGATAACTGAGTTTGCCTTCAAAGACGATCGCTTAGGTTAAATGGAGGTGTTGGGGGGGGGGAGGGTCAGTCAGCCAGGGAACTGAGGGTACAGCAGTCACTGAACTGACATCTGTGCAAACGTCCATGAACCAAGGAGGACCAGCGGTGGTCCGCGGGAGGGGCCTGACTAGCAAGACTCCAGAGCTCTGCAAATCAGGTTCTCTACTCCCGGAAACACCAGTTGTGAGGTCTTGCCAAGAGGTCGCCCTTTTGATTCCCTAGGAAATTCCCTACCGGAATTCCTTTTATTCCTAACGTCACCCACCCTTCAAACTCTGTTTCCACAACACCTGCCCTGGCCCCGAGCTGTAGAGTCTTCTGGCTCCACAGCACAGCTTCTTCCCTGCTGCTTGCCTGGGCGCTGTCCCTGGACCCTACCGCGCTGCTGCGTCTGCACGCGTGCTCTGCCTCTCCGTGACTGCCCGGGCCATTCTGTCCCTTACACCTCTCTCCTTCAGTACCTGGCACGGTGACAGACACTCAGCAGGTTCCCTGCAGGTAGGCGTGAGTCGATCTGTACCGAAGCATGTTTTCTAAAAGCGGACACGAAGCCAAGAGGGAGGCTGCACACCCGGCATCTCCACAATTTGGGAAGCTGAGGCAGGGACATCGCAAGTTTGAGCCCAGGCTGAGTACCTCAATGAGTCTGGGTCTCCAAATAGAGTAGGAAGGGTTGTGGGCACAGCTCCGTGTAGGCTCCGGGTGCGATCCCCAGTTGCTCCTTCCCCACACACCCCCAAACGCCAACCCTACCCACTTACAAACAAATACATGAACATAAATCCACAGCAGAGTCGTTCACAGGGCCTGAAAGTAAGACTTCCAAAACTCTGCTTAGGAAAGGAGTTTTGGTCACTTGGCCTCCTCGCTCTCGGCTTGGCACTGCCTACCTGGTTCTGGACTTCTGAGTAGCTTTGTCTTTCAAGGCTCAGAAATAAGCATTCTCAAAAAGAGCTTTTTCTACTTTCTTTTCATAAGTGAGGAAAACATCACAGCCTCTCCCTCTACAGACCTGCCAATTACGGAGACAGCATTATTTTTAAAGAAATAATTTCTGGTTTAACATGCAAAGCACTGGTCGGGGGAGGGGGGGTTAGCTGAGTTTGGAGAGTTTTTTTTTTTTTCCTTTTCTAGTTGCTCAAGCCTGCTTTTTTGGTGCCTTCAGACCCACACACTTATGTCACGAGTCTCGAGTCTTTAATTACGGTCCTACCACTAGAAATGAAAGATAAATGGCATGGATAGAGACTTACATTTGTCAGGATTGATTTCCTGTTTTAATTGAGAGGTGTAATGTATCCATCTTTTCCAGCAGCAGGAACCTGTGTATTCTGATTCTATCTGTCTGTCTTACATGAGGTACATCTTAGAAAAGGGAGGGACAATGACAGAAACACTCCCCACCGGTGTCTTTTCACTACCTTTAAACAGATACAGGTTTTCTTTCCCCCTGTGTAATTGCAAGCTATAAATATCAATAACGTGAAGGAGCATTTGTGCTGTAAATACCCTCTATAAGCAAGCTGCCATTCCTTGTCTAATTTAGGTTGAGAATTTTTGCCTCTTTTTTTTTTTTTTTTTTTTTTTTTTAAATTTACTCTGCCTCACGTCTTTTGGTGAGGCTTTTCTCTTTCTCGGCTACTTGGAAAGTAGTCAGGAAATTGAGTTTCAAAACTTGAGTTTCAGGTCTTGGAAGAGCTTGTGGAAAGCACCTCCGGGCTGCTGGTGGTCGGCAGCGGCGGACGCGAACCCACAGAGCTGCGCACTCATGGGCTGCAGAGCCCAGTGTGGTGAGAGCACGCGTCCTGTATCGAGGTGAGCCCCTGGCTGCCCTCAAAGCCAACGGATGCCCAGCAAGCAGAAACCAGAAACCTCTGCTATCTCCTACAAGCCACTTTCACCTATGGCTTTCACAAAGCCTGGAAGCATATACAACGTGTGAGTAGGAAGCCATCTGACACGCTGGCCAAATAAGAATAGGTAAAATGCAAAACAGAATCATTTTCTCAAAATCCTCAGCTCTCACTGAAGAAAGAGACATCCACAAATGACAGAAAGGAAGAAGAGGGCCACGTATTCCTAGACCAAGGACTTAGCGCGCTCGACCATGGGGTTTTCCTTTCTAATCCTCCCTAAAGACCAGGCGATACTGCATTAGCTGATTTCACTTGAAGACCACCTCAGGAAGAGAAAGCCTGGCTTGCGTTACTCACAGACAGGAAGGTGACAGCTGCTTAAAGCTGCTCTGCCTATGTAGAGGTTTGCTTTCCTAAGAGGGCCCGAGCTGTTGTGTCTGTCCTCTGTACCTTCTTGTGTGCGGAGTGACAGTGATATAGATCTTGTCACACCTGGGACAGCCTTAGGACAAGGTTTGGAGGGCGGAATGCAGGTGCTCAGCTAGGAGAAGCTGCGCAGTCTGCCAAGTACTCCACAGAGCAGTCAGGTCAGGGTCGCCCCTCATGCCATTCTGCACACTTTGCGTGTGAGTCAGTTTTTCACAACGAGGGCCACATGGAGGAGCCTCAGAGAAGCTCTGAGACCAGCTCCACCGATGACCACATGGATTAAGTGAGTAATTCCTGTCCTGGATGTGAGTGCACTCTTGAAAGGCCGGTAGATCCTGAGTGTTTACAGCCCTGAGCAAGAGGAATGGGTGGCCCAGACACGAGGCCGGAAGAGCAGATGCCCAGGGGCCGGGCCGGCTGGAGGAGCGAGAGGATTTGCCTACTTGTGGAAGTCCTCGATGCAGTGAATGCGCCCGCCAGCGTCCACGGTGAACGGGATGCCATCCAGGCTGCGGCAGCACATGACGCAGGTGAAGCAGTGGGGGTGGTAGGCCTTCCCGGTGGCGCGGAGAATCCGCTCCATGATGGGCTTGGAACACACGCTGCACTGCTCCAGGGTATTCTGAGGAGAGAAAGGACACACTGGTGTTAGGCAGGGACAGATTGCTATGTAGGCCACACATTCTTCCAAAGACAAAGGACCAGGCAGGCCCCCACTCACAGCATCCTGGGAGAGGGGAGCAGAGTGTGCAGTCCAGAAGGAGGCACAACTGGATGCGCTATGGGCTTTCCTGAAGTCCTCCCGGTGTCAGACACTAAATCTAAGATCTAGAACCTGTGCTTTTGGACCACTACCCTTGCTCTTGGTCTACCATCACAAGAGCGACAGTGACTCCTCTGCAAATATTTCTAGCCTTGTTGAGACACTTCAGTTTTGCCCTTGCACTGTAAAGGCTGCTAAGCACAGCATGTAGACAAATGAACGTGGTTTTGCTGCCGTCAAACTTTACTCACAGAATCAGATAACAAGCTGGATGCAGCCTGCAGCTGGCTTTTGATCAGAGAGCTATCCCAGGTCAGTTCCCTACTTGGACAACAATTTGCTATTATTCCTAAAACTTGCTTGAACATCTCAGGCCTCTAGGGCATGGTCACAAGGTCCCAAACTTTTCAAAGCATTGTATGATGGCCCAGACAATGCAATGCTGGCTCTAGAAGCCGAATCTGAGCTTGCTGCAATCCATGGGGCTTTGTTCACTGAACACTTTCAGTGGGACATCATCTTTACCTTTGGGGTCTACAAATACTTTAGAAGAAATGTTGACCACAGTAGGTGGCCTGGCTTTGCAAACTGAATTAAAAATGCAATTCATCTGGCTTTAAAAACACTACTGGTTTCATTATCATAAGAGGTATTATTAGTCAGTTCAGAAAGACCGGCACTTGACTTCCAGTCCTCCCCCCGGAGTCTCCTGCTTTCACCATGGCTCATGTCTGATATGTTGTGTTCCTACTGAACCATCTGGCAGGGCTCACTTGAATCTGGAAGGAACCCAAGATGCAGATCCTGGCGGCAAGGTGCCGAGCCGTGGGCACTGTGGGAATTAGGAAGGAGCTGCCCTCTTTATTAGGAGAATCTTTAAATTCCTGTGAGACAAGATGTGCCTATATGGTGGGAACTAGTGTCCCCACGGCACTGTCATCAGTGCCCTCTGCCTTGGCTTCCTCGCTTGCCTGGAGTCCCCGAGCCTCCTCCAATACATCCTTTGGTGTTGAAATGACTCCCAGTTCTCTTTCCAAAACAACAAAGTGTTTTCCTGATTTAAAAAAAAAAAAAAAAACAAAACTGAAGGGCTCTGACACCTAAAAAGAGCTAACTCTGTCTGTGCTGTTCTGCCACCTCTTCTAGGCTTAGCTTCTCGGACCATCTCAGACCCAGCTGTCTGTTCAAATGTATGAGAAAGCAGCCTCCTTTTGCATCCTGGCCCATGCCAACCTGAGTCACAGTTTACCAGTGTGGTCTGTCAAGCCACGTGGACGGTCCCACTGGTAACTGGCTGCTCCTTTCTCTCTCCTTGTGGAGAGCCTTATTGTTCTCTCCATGTTTCCCGTGTCCTTCACTAACATTATGTGGGTATCTGTCTGTGTCTTGGCCAGATTTGTCATTTCATTAAGGAGGGGGACCGCATCTTAAAGACAGTTTTCTGTCTTATTCTGTACCTAGCATATTGTTGGATTAAAAATAGGCTGGGGATGAATATGGGCAGGAAAAATGAATGAAAGGATATAGTTTAAATCCATGCTGGCACCACAGAGCTGGCACAAGTCTCTCAACCCTGCAACCCATCCCAAGATGAACTGGTGAATCCATCACTACCCTCTGCTCAGAGCTGTGGTTGCGCGAGGCCCAGAAATGGCCTAGTGTGCCTCTGGTCACAGGCTATACCCATGGAAACTATTAACCTATTTTTCTCCCATTTTGAAGTAGCTCAATTAAAATAGCAGAAGAGCAAAGGAGGATAGTCCGGCGGGGACAATGGGCTTCACAAGGAGGGCCTGCCTCCTTTTTGACCTCAGTAGCTGAGCTACTGTGGCTAGAAATTGTCTTCCCAAGACGTGTGCTCTCCTCGTTGGGTTTTAACTTTAGAAAATCAAACAAACAAGAAAAGCCTTGTCCTGCCATGTAGTTGAACCAACCAGAAAAATCCTTGATGAGAAATTGTTTTTGTTTGCATTGAGGCTTAGCGGCAAGATGCATATCATTTACTAAAAATCAGCTGCCACGTATAAGATTACATGCATTTCTGTGGAAAGATTTTCTGCTCTACAAAAGCTCAGCTCAAAGAACAGGTAACTTGAACATTTCTGCTACAAGGGAAAAACGTGTGAAAGAGGCCCAACATCAGCTTACTGGAAAAGGCTTCTAAATGAGAAAAGAACATTTCCCAGAAAGCAGCTTGGGCTAGAAAAGGACAAAAGCCAGGCACACAGACCTTCATTAGCCAGAGGCCAGCACTAGGCTCCTCCAAACCAGTCCCCATCTGTACCCCAGTATATTAGTTAGGGCCACCCTTTTCTTTTTAAAGTAGTGCATGTTTGTAGTACACAGTAATTAGACGCATCTCACATACGCACACTTATCGCATCTTAATCATCTTACTTCCCCTCCCCCTCTCGTGTCCCTGTATCCCAGGATACCTCTCCAATTTTCAAATTCTTTCTCCTGTTTTCCTATCAATATAGGAGAAGCCACGTGATGTTTCATTTGCAGTGTCTGATTTATCTTACTTAGAATTATGGTCTGAAGGTGCCTCCATTGTCCCACAAATAACTCACACTTGTCTTTTGTTGTGGCCAAATCGTACTGCATTATGTACACATATGCATTTTCTTTAGCATTCAGCTATCGAGTGTTGAGTCTAAGACACAGTATGAGTATCAGTTGTGCTTCTATAAATATGGTATGGGTGAATCACGGCACTACACAGAGTGAAAATCTGTGAGGAAGATATTTAGGTGAGTTACAGCTGGGTCAAATGGAATTTCTATTTTGATTTAAAGAATTGCCATATGGGTGAAATTAGCATACATTCCCACCAGAGAGTTTCTCTGTCCCCCACCACTCTGAAGAGAAAGGTAGATTCTCACAGCATCAGGGAGAAGGGTACTTGTAGGCCTCTAATTCAAGCTGTCACCTCATAGTGATTGTTCCTTAGAAATGTTAACGTTTTTGCTTTAAAAAATTAAAATGTGATCTTATATAAAACAACTTCTGTTAAAAAAAGAGTAGAATAGTGAAACAAGACAGTTGTTGAAATGATAAGGTATGACATCTCACGTTCTAGATATAGTTTCAGTCTTATTGAGAGAAAAAGAAAGTCTGAAAATATTAGCTCTTTATATACTTTTAAAAGACAATTTCTGTATTTGGTACAGGGTCTTGCTATGCAGCACAGACTCGTGATGATCCTCCTGTTTCAGCCTCTCTCGTGCTGGGATTACAGGCATGGATCAACAAGCTTGGCTTCGGGTGCTGGCACAGCAGGCCTGAGGTGGGACTGTCACCCTTTGTGGCACCACGGATGGAACCTGAATTCTTGCACTAGCCAGGCAGGCCCTTATCTCCCAGTCCCCAACTTAGCTCTTTAAAGACCTTAGAGATTTCTGCATTCTGTGAATTTTCAACTCTCCTTTGCAGTTCTCAGAGTCCTTTACTTAGAGAAATAGTCCAGTAGGGGTAGTCTAGAGGACCCAAACTCACGTTTTGCTGAAGGGTGTAAAAAGATGGAGCCAGTGGGGTAATTTGCATTGAACCATTTGAAAAAAAATCTTAATTTTAGTCCAACCACCGGGGTCAAGAAATCAAGACATGGACAGGAAGCACAGCTGAAGGAAGGTTTGGAGTTAGATATAGGTCTTGTAATTCTCTCTCCAATGGAGGACTTCGCTGCTATACTCGCCATATGCATTGTATTTCAGCAGAACTGAAGTAGAATAGGTGTTCTACTAAATGCTTAACATTGCAAATAGAAAGCATTTAAGATTGCTAACTACACAGTAAACACACACACACACACAGAAATACATACATACATACATACATACATACATATACATACAGGCAGGAAGTATGCTGAGATCTTGATGGTTGTCTCCCAATCTCCTACAGGATGAGATAGCAAACTCACGGCTGCATCTTTAGTGTCTAAAATAATGTGATTTCATAAGTTTTGGTTAGGTGAATACATAAAGCAAAATTATTTCGTGCCAACCAGGCAAGTATTTTTCTAGCCCAGAGCTTCTAAATGGATAGGCTTCAAATAGGCCCCAATGGGCCAGAGGCGTAGCTCAGAGGCACAAGCGTCTTTCTGGCAAGCACAAGGTTCTGAATTTGACTTCTGGTACCCTCCATCCTAATCCCTGCAAAGAAACCCCAAAACAGAAACAGGCTCCAACTACACCATGTTTGGGAGTATTAGTAGGGGTCAGAGGTTTCTGGAGGCCTTCCATGGCCACTGGGTCAGGAGAACCTCCATGGTGGACTCCAGTGTACTGAGTAGATGCCGTCACTTTCTACATGAACTGTGATATGAAAAACGCTGGGCAGACCCCTCCCAGAGCAGGCGTTCCCAAGAATGGCAGTGTGCTTTAGTGTTGAAAAGGGAGTAAGATTTGGACTCTGCAAATGTCCTTGGGAGTGCCGGGGTAATTATTTAAACTCAAATAGTTAGATTACCTGGCTTAACTATGGACTAAAAAAACCTGTTCTACATCTTGATTCTGGCAATGAGGAAGGCTTCCCCAGCAAAGGACACCGTTGTATCTTGAAAGTTCTCCTAACGGGTCTGGAGCCCAAAACTGTTGAACAGCACTGCCTTCCTATAAAGCAAATAATGCATCTGTTCTCCCCCACAACCCTCCGCCTCCCTCCCTTCTGCCTTCACCCTTGCCTTTTGTGCTCACAATCAAAACCATGATCTCGACTGTGCTAGCCCAGTGCTCTGCCCCTAAGCTGCATTCCCAGCCCAGGCATGCATCTTGTCCTTGGAAGTTTTCTCGATCTTTCCAGGTGCCCTCTATCTATACCTATAACTTCATCTAAATCCAGGTGTCTATCTGTGTTTATGTCTAATACACATTTTAAAACAGGTGTGAAACTGTAATACCAAGCTCAGTATCATCCACATGACAGACGGTTCTAGTGGGAATGAAAATCCTGCTTTACAGATGAAAATTCTAATTTCTCCAGACAGGAAAATGACTGAGACTGTTTGTTCGATACCATCATGTCCTTAATGTTTATTTTGTTTTGACATCGCCACTCACTCTCCCCCATAAGAAAGCCACAGCAATAAACCACCTAACTGAAAATCCAAGGTAAGAATTCCAATGTGCGAGATATAAGCACATCCACAAATAAAGACTGAACCTAAGAACACAACTCAACTGTGGTTATTGAGGCAGGTGTAGCTCTGAATGAGGCAGGGGCTGTGCGCTGACTAGCGTGTCTACCAAACTCTGCTAGGTGAAATTTGAGTTGGGACATGAACAGCAACTTATTTGAATACCCTGGAATTACTACTGCATGATAACAAGAGTTTTCATGTAACCCTCCCTGAAGAAAGTCTCACAGAAACCGGCCCTAAAACAAAATTCATTTCCCTGATACAGTACTCCATCAAATTCTGTGTGTTGTTAGGTTGACAGGAAGGAGCTCACTTCACTGACCAGATCCTTGTGTGGAACTAACACCAGCAGCAGGCATGCAAATTAGCAACAGAATTTAGGAAAAAAAACTTGCAAAATCTTTGGTTGAGAGTGGACAACATAAACTGGTTTTTTAAAAATAAGCAACGTGACCCCAAAGCATTAGAAAAACACAAAGGAACAAAAATGACAAAAAGATCAGGACAGTCAGGTCCCTGTATGGATAATTCAGAAAGAAAAATCTCCATTTGCAGACATTTAATGCCTCTGTTCCTTGAGGCCTGAGCACTGGTGCTGTTCCTAAATGTAAGCTGCGTGGTGATATTCCAAAGCACTTTGCTAATCTCCCAGAAAGAAAGGAAGATAACACTCCATGACTATGCTATAGACCTGCATGGCAGGGGCAAATTACAAGATCAGAGAATGCCACTGAACTATCATGAAAGTAAAAAAAAAAGATTTCCTTCCAACCAGAATTAAATAAGGAATTTGCCTTTGCCGCATCTTTAAGTATAGTCTTCATCGCAGCAGCAGGTCTGGCACCGACAAGAGCGGAAGGGTCAGTGTGAGTTCTGGGGTTGAAAGGCTAGGCAATTTTTTTTTTTTTTGCATTTTTTAAGAATGAGTTTTATTTTTTATTTTTAAAATTTTTTTATTATTTAAATTTAACAATGGTTATATTACATATTTTCATCATCAGATCAGTTTAGATTAATAGATATAGGTATATAAGATTGATCAAACAATTAAACATTAACAATTTCTGTGCCTTACTCTCCTCTGTTTTCCTCCTCTACAGATGGATGTAAGAAGTGCCTCTGCGATAGCGCTGTGTAAGTGAAGGAGATCCGAAACAAACAGCAAGTATCTGGTACCTGGCCATGTGAAGCTCATTTTATAACACTCCCCTTACAAATTTTAAGATGCTAGGAAATATTTTTTAATTAGCTCGGCATCCTTCAGTCACTTAGTTCAATTAGGATGCTTAAGTATATCCTGGTATTTTCCTTTATTTCATATTTCTACTTATGCTTTATTTTGCTTTTTCCAACACAAGGCCTGGCTATGTATTCAAGGTGCTCTTGACATCAATATGCAACTCAGGCTATGCTCAAAGTTACAATGATCCTCCTGCCTCAGCCTCCTTAGAGCTAGGGTTACAGGTGTGTCTTGCCATACCCGCTGACATTTCTGCGTGTAAAACCTGAATTATCTGAGGATTTCTGTATCTGATAACTCTTGGGGTAAATAGCTAATGTCAGAATGTAAAATGACCTCCTGGATTCAAGGAGATTTTTTTTTTTTTTCCCATGCTGCCCTGAGAAATTTGTGGAAAGGTTACTTCACACACACACACTATCACACTCTCAATCTGTATCTTTCTTTATACAAGCAATTTACATTCCTTTATATATCAAAATAAAAGCTCACACCTTGATTGGATAAGGTTCCCTATGCCAACAGGAGCAGAGCTTCACTCCACGTCCATGACACTCTGTTACAGCGGGTGACCCTAGCAATTCCTAGTTCCTGTCATGAGCTGCACATCTGTAAATGCAGTCAGCATTTGAATCTGTCTCCTTGGTGCAGAGGGAGAGGAGCTATTAGTCTGCTTCTCACTGTCTTCCAGTGCACACATTTCTCCTGTCTTGCTACTTAGTTCCCTTTCACAGGAATCACACTGAACACAGTTATTACTCTTTAGTGTTGCTGTCCCAGGCTTAAAATAAAAAATAACATAATTTAATGGACCATGACAAAATTACTTAAATCATCTTGTCCAGACCTGCGCTCTACACAGGAGGGCACTTTCTCTGTTGTATCCTACCTAGTGAACAGCCAAGGTCAGGAGTGAGATGACGTGATTTTCTAGATGTTCTTTCCTCAGGTTCTTTTTGGGAAATGAAAACTTCTCTTTGGTAAATATCCCCATATGACAAAATTAACAATTATTCTTGCACTGGATTTTTGCCACTGTCAAAGCAGTACTGTTGCACCTGGATAAATATGAGAGACTTCTGGTCAGAAGGCAGAGGAGCCAATTCTACTCTCAGCCCCCCAGTATGATATCTGAGGCCGGGATTCCAGTCTCTGCTATACCATCCTGTAAATACAAGTTAATAGCAGGCAGCCCCTTGTGAGGCAGGCTGGGATTTCACAGCATCTTGAATCAGATTTCATAAACTACTGAAGATCACTATTCTCAGTAAGATTAAGTATTCTGCCCTATGGGCTTCTGGGAACTGTGAGATAAGGAACGTGAGAAGTACTCGTTAGGCATGCAGAAGACGAAAGGTATTATTCCAGGGCTCCTTTCCCTCGGAAGAATTACCCTGAAGAATGGTATCACCACTCTCCCACAAATCAACTGACCCTCTCTTCTGTTTTATCAAGAGAGAAGAGAAGCACTGAACAGAGACACATACAGATACACAGGGCCTCTTGCATATTGAGATTTGAAATATATACCTTTTTTTTTTTCTGAAGTATTATTGCTTTGGCTTCTGTAGACTGTTTGCTTGTTTTGTCATTCTAGGGGTTGAACCCTGGGCCATTTTCCTGAGCTACATTCCCCAGGTGTTTTTAAATTTTTGAGACAGGGTGTCAGTATGTTGTTGCTAAGTTGCCGTGCTTGTTGTCTTCCTGCCCGAGCCTCCCATAGGACTAGGCTGCAAGTGCATGCCCTGTACTTGGCTTCCTGCAGATATCTTTCTTATTACACCTGGGTTACCTGAGTTGTTGACTAGTGACAGATTGGCTTCCTACCCCACACTTGAACTGAATCCATGAAGCCACAGAAGCTATGGTTTAGAGCACGGCCCTTCTGCTTTTCTCATCCCCGAGTCCTGTGTCTGATCAATGCCACCTTGACATCCCTGTCAGGTCATCTTCAATTAGAACACACAGGGGCTCCTGATGGGGAGAGAGACTTGCCTATGTGCCTCAGCATGGCCTCGTTGCTGTTTGAAACCAGTGAAGCTGAAACAGGTGTTTTTGGAGACCTTGCGTGTTTCAGTGACAAAGAGGAAAATGCCAGAAGCCAGAGGCTGTCATCTAGCCTTGCCCAGGCTAGCCACCCACAGAGGCCTGTGCAGAGCATTTTCTCTCTGGACCTTCATTCCCTCACCGAGAAGGGAAGGAATTTAAGTTGTTAACTTGGTTTCCTGAAAATCTCGCTGAGTTAAAGAGTGCCAAAAAGTTGCAGGAGGTAAGTGTTCTTCGTTATGTTCACAGCTTGGTCTCCAGTCCTCTAAACAATGCCTGGCATGCAGGGAAGCACTCAATACACATTTTATTAAGTAAGTGAATGGATGATTCTAACTTCAAGACAACCCTGAATGCATAGACTATGGAACAGTGCTTGGACCCAACAGGTGCTCAGTAAGTCCTTGTGGTTGTATGAAACAAGTGGTTGGCATTAAACCAACATCTCAGGCGCTTTCCAATTCCAAGTTTCTCTCATTTCATCCCAGCAAGAGTATATTTCTAAAAAAACAACAACAACAACAGCAAAAAAAAAAAAAAAAAAAAAAAAAAAAAAAAAAAAAAAAAAAAAAAAAAAAAAAAAAAAAAAAAAAAAATAGTGCTGCAAATTTCCCTAGGAATGGAAGTGATCTGGAATTAATCGTATAGCCTAGTAAGCGGGGCAGTGCCGTCCATGCAGCCTGGGTAACTGACCTACGCAGGGGACAATCTAAAACCCACGCCTAAATGATGATGTTTTCAGCTCTGTGCATACATAGTAATGACTGCCTGCCTGCACAATTCACATCAGAATTAAACCATTATGAATCACCCATTATAATCAAGAGCTACAAGCCGAGACTAGAAATGCGTCCAATGCCATTCTGCTCACGTGTTGGTCCTCTTCAGCGTTGTCTGAAACTCGGGCCTGCCAAGATGTTTATTTTCTACCTGGCTTCGTGAATTGCAATTACTTCCTAAATTATAGCAAGCCACAAGTGGGCCGAGCCAAGCAACCAAGGTCACGGCAGGTTTCTCCTTGCACTCCTGCGGAAGACAGAGAGGCTGCTTGGAACCAAACTTGATCTTTCCAAAGAAAGGGAAAACTTGAAGCCTCTAACTCCTGGGAGCGGTGAGGAGAACGGCAGCAGCCGGAGGGCCAGGAGCTGACTTCTGTTCTCTGGAGATCTTTGAATAGATTTGGCAATTGCTTGGCTTCTGTTGAAAACAAGGGCTTCTAATTATACTTCTGCCAACGCAAGACAACAGGCAGGCTTGGGCTCGGGGGAAGGTCATGATGACATGCCAGTGTTATGCCTGCAAACTGCTTGAGTGCACGCCACAGGGGCAGCGTGGGGACCCATTCACGACAATGGAATCTAATAAAAATGCTAAGGGAATCTGGTGAAGTGGTTTTCTTCTTTCCTTAAGCAGTACATTGGCTGTAATATTTTCTGACACCAGAAATGAATTAATTTCATGTTTAGATTCCTTGTTCTGTACGCCAACCCCCCACCTCCACACCCCCCCATCCCACGGACAAGGAGTGGTTTAGATTAACTAGGTAAGAAAGGCACAAGGAACAAGGATTTTCCATTCTGTAACTTCTGAGAGACAAAAGGCACACACACAAAAACAATGCAGATGTTTTCGCCTTGTTGCTGCGAAAGCGTGGTGGACTCCTTGTCTCTGGAATGCAAATTTTCTTTCACAGTTTAGCAGTCTTTTTTGGATTTCAGCACAGTGAACTAACACTTTCCTGGATTCCAAGACCTCCAGAGAACCAGATGGATGAGAGGGATTGGGAAAAAGAGCCCACACTGCTTGAAAAAGGTATGAATTTCTCACTCTACATTTAGCCAAAAAGCTCTGAAAATTAGAAGAGCAAAATCATTCTGGGTTTGTTCAAATGCATGCCATCCTGGAGTTGTTTGTGGTGGGGGAAAAAAAAAAAACCCAAAGTGATTTGATTATTTGGAATCTGTGTTCAGTTGAAGCTAGGAAGCAAACGTGAAGACAGAGATGATGTGTTTACTATCAAAGAGAGGAAAGAATGTAGATGGAAGAGACGACTCCAGTGGATAATGCTACTTGGATGTGTGCTCTAGGGCGAGCGACTGCTTCTGTGGCCAACGAATGAACGCTGTAATGTGACACTCCAGGCCCTACAGAATGTCGTCCGACCCTCTCCCTTCACCCTCCCCCAAATTGCCATAGCTCTGTCAACCTCAACTTTTTGATACTTTGTGTTATTTCTACAAACCTTTCCACAACTTTTTAGAAAACTACTTCAAGGCCTCAACTGGTAGAGCACAGGGTGCATTGCATAGCTGTTAGCTCCTTTTTAATCATTTTGCCAGCTTGTCTGTTATTTCACAACAATGCTCAACCTCTTTTACGGTGTGGATCACAACCTTCATGCATTACCACGCCATTAGGTAAGGTTTATTGAAAATGCTAATGGGTATATTAACCAATACTAAGGACAAAACCATAGGTTATGAAAGGAAACTAAACTTCTTCCTCCATACAGAAGCCAATGAGATTTTTTTTTCTTTATGTATTTAGGACAGGGTCTATAGGGCACTCTGTACATTGGACTCATAGTGATTCTCCTGTTTTCACCTCCCAAGTGCTGGGATTATAGGCATACACCATCACCCAGTCTCAACTGCCTTGTCAGCATGCCATGGGAGAGGCGTCAGCATGGCAGGCTGGGGAGTGAACCCTGGCCCCTGTACTCTGCCTAAGCAGGCACTTTAGTCTGCTTAGGTATCTGGCCAGCCCTTGAGATTTTTAAATTGTGTGAAGCGTTATTTATCCATGTCCGGTAACGACTTGAGAATACAATGGTAGAGGAATATATGTATGCAAATCATTTTCTCCCAAAGTATTCCATATTTTTTTTTTACATCTCCAGCTATGAAAGGATAAGTTTTCCTTTGTGCAGTTATCTATTAAAGGCAATTATTTCAAAGGAATTATAAAAGAGCCAGAATTTCACAGAGAATCATGGAGAGGGGTCAGAGTGAAGATCCTAGGTATTATCTGTCCTGCTCAGTCAGGCCCATAAAATGCCTCCATAACACCCTGGAACACCCAGTGCCTGCTCTAGGTCCTGAGACTGTATCATGTTCAGGAGCAAGAGAATTTCCTGGGAGGTGTCTGCTGTATAACCAAGAAGCTTTAACGTTTAGGCATTAAAACAAACCTTATTTTTGCCCTTGGTAAAATAGCCCACTTAACTTTTA